>JABUQX010044020.1:15000-30648 GCA_015478945.1 Trachelipus rathkii
AATGTTCTTATTCTTGTGTGATACATTAATACATATGCCAGCAGCTCAATAGTTCAGTTTTAACAGGGCACACGAACCATGTGTAGTACAGATCTCCAAAGCTAGGAAAGAAAAACAACAATATCTTTTATGAATGAGTATATATACCAACAAATGATAAGTTGGAGGTCACATTATTTTTGTGGTTCAGCAATATCTTCAATGGCATATTTTGTTGAAAAGAGAATTTTGGCATTCTGAAATTCTTGTAGATTATAGATTATAGATTATAGGTGTAATACACTATGCTGTAAACTGCAATACTTGCATATTGCATAATGAAAGATTGTAGAACTCTTAAATAGAACAGTTCAACAATATTTGTTGACAGGCACACTTTGATCAAGATATGCATCGCTACAAACTTTGTGCCATACAGTAAAAAGGAAAATCTGGATGTTCGAGTAGTCACACAGTTTTAACATCAATGACATTGAGAAAAAAATAAAAGCAAACAATTGTTTAAACTTCTCTAAAACTCTGGAAACCACAACTAATATAAATAATAAATATATTTAATGTTAATTTTATGAAAAAGAATGTTTGTTTTCTGGAAAATATCCTGTTGCCTACTATCCACATTCTCCTTAACCCTAGAACGGGTTGTTTGCTTTTTTGAAACTTAAACGGGTTTGATGGTATCACAAACCCCAGAGGAAAAAATAAACTTAAAATTAATTAAACAATTTGTTTTTAATATTTATGACACACATTTATTTCTTTAACATCTTTTCTAATGTATTTCACTGAAATTTTTAAAAAATAAAAAGTTTAAGGTAAAAAAAAAGAAATAAAACTAAAAAAAGTGTTTAATTTATATACTTTATAAAAATAATAAAAAAAAAAATCTCTAAGAATTGAAAAAAAAAATGCTTTTTTTGAGAGAGTACTCATAGTTCCTTGTAACTTCAAAATGGTTTCCTTTCAAAATCAGTGGATCTGTATGAAAAAGACAAACAAAATAAGCCAATTTTTTTTTTAGTCCCTTGGGTTTGAGAAACCAAAAAAAACTTAAAATGGGGTTTGTGTCACCCCATATCTTTCAAAGTTTGTATCTTCCCTATAAAAACTCTGAATGCTCTCCATATATAGAAACCCACCCATATATATATATATATATATATATATAGTATATATATATATATTATATATATATATATATATATATATATATATTATATATATAATATATATATATATATATATATATATATACTCCGCGGGTGATCCCAGGCTGATCTGAACCCCTGCTGTGAAAAAATATACAAAAAGTATAAATTATTTTAGAAACGAAAAATTTGAGCCAAGCAATAGCAAAGGATGGATGTTTTTTCTGTAGTGGATTTTGTACTGATAATCTTTCTTCACGTGGAATATGGTCTATGTAGAATTCTACGTTTGGGACTCAAAGGACTCAATTTCTTTCTAGAACTTGAACATATTAATTGTGTAAAATTAATACTAAAACTGGTGTGTGTGTGTTCTCTCCAATATTTCCAGTACATCATAAAGCGACTTTTATACTTACACATCAGCCACAACAAAGTATTCCAAAATTCACAGAGGAAACATAGGGTTAAATGTATATGAGTTCATATATACATTATAAGTATATGTTTGAATAATGAAAATATTAAAAATGACATTTTGTGGGAACACTGAATAAGTTCTAATTTCTCTCATACCTATTATATAATTATATAATTATATATATATATATATATATATTAACAGGCATCCTTAAAGAAACAGGGATACACAAATTCTGCTGCTTCCTCTGCAATGTGACAGCCGTCTACAGTAAAAATCATACGTTTATTAGGAAAAAGTGGCCTATCAAATTAGACATGATAGTTCAATCCTAGGGAAACCATAATAAAAAAACTATTCAAATATTAATACACTTTGTGAGATCGCGTTTGTCTTCTTCCTACATTTATGCACACAATATAAACTTGGTTTGTTATGTAAAATATTATCAACATGAGCTACTTTACTCACAAAGAAGAGTGTTAGGCTATTCTTAACATCTCAGAAAAAACTTCACAAATTTAATGATATGAGACAAAGATTAAATGAAAGGAGGTTTTTTTATATTAGCACCCCAAATTATAAGCAGTCTTAACGAGATGTAGAGAGAGTTTCTAGAAAAGGAGTAAACTGATCAGAAGTGACTAAAAAGCGGCCTGGCTAGCATATTACTAAAATTACAGTGTTAGCTCAAGGTTATCCTTGAGTGAAATGAGAAAAGCTGAAACTTAATGAATTCTCATGTATATCGATTTATATAAGGTGAATTATGTAAGGTGAATATAGGTTGAAATATATGTATTTATAAAACTACACTTTAATAGGAGCTGGCAGCATCATGGGACTATCACTATCTCTCCCCCAATCTCTAAACGTAGAGAGAATAAGGGTGGAAATGATTGTAAGCAATTGAGTGAAATTTTGTCTCTCACAGTGCATCACATTGTTTTAACAAGTCTAAGTTTTACAGTGGAGCTAGAGTGGGAATGAAAGTATGCTGCTGAAATATTGCTCATAGAGGTGCTCATTATCACGAAGGAAGCATTCCGAGGCAATTATCCAATTTCATTAATTGGCTAAATGAATGTTGTCAAGCGATGCTTAAGAAAAATAAATTTATAGGGAAATGTTTGCTCAGGAAGACATATATCATCTCCAATAGTATGAATATAATCTACATAGTGAGAGCATCTGCTACCGAGAAGGTACTATTCTAAATGTGTTGAGAATAACAATCATCGTTTTACTACTGAAGCATGATGAGAAGCACACATGGTGGTTTACAACTACTTACCAATGATTAGATATAAACACGATGGTACAGAATTTGTTGTAGTAGAGATATGCTCATTTAATTTATTTCATAAAACTGATAAGGGAACTACACTAAAGTCACTAAGTTTCGCATCTGCTTATATTCATTTGGGAAACACGAGGATTCTTGTTGTTCATTGTAATCACATTTTCAAAGCACTATCACACACATAAATTAAAAATTTTGCCATTGAGTTAGAGTCGTAATATTCTTCTATTATATGCTGTAACTAGCTATACGAATCTTCTTTGAAAAAAAATGTGAGAGAATTTTAATTCTTAAGCTTGCTTTTTTATTACTAAATCTCAATATATAGCAAACAGAGTTGAATTATACCAAACCTAGTATTGTACGATTTATTATAGAAACCTAAATTATCATGAGAGTCTAAGGAAATAAATCTAATTCTTTAAAAAATTAAAACTTTAAAATTATCTTCTTTTCCTCCAAAGCTGATATTAAATCATCCCAAAATGACTCACATATGCATACATGATAGAAATTATTTGACTATTATATTATTACAATGTTTCAAGTTTTGAAGCTAGTTGGGTCAGAACTAAGTTTAGTGATTATCACTAAGTGGGGTTCCGAAATTTATTTATTTTCAGAGTAAAATAGTTGTATAAATATACTTGCGATCATCAGATTGGCTCTTAACAGCACTCCTGTGAATTGGTCTAAATAGTATGATGCAAATTTCTATCACATTTAGTCCATTATGTTACGTTTTTTAATTATTTGCATATCGTATAGTTATTCTCTATTGGAGTTCGCATCTCTCTGACTACGCAAATATCTCTAAAAATATAAACTCACGTATTTCTGACTGAACGAGGATTCTTCAGAAATCGTAGCACTTCTTTCTCGTACTAGGAGATCCCTCTGTCACTATATGAATTAGATTTTTAAAAACTAGAATTCACTTATATGCACTCAGCCAATAACCACTCGAACTAGTAGTCTGCAGAGTAGTCTCATTGCGTAAAGATGCATTCCGAAGTACGTCTCTGAATAAACGACTTGTAGATAATGCTTCTCTCTCGAGAGATACACACAGAATACGCACAGACAACTACACACGAAAGATTCACATAAAAAGCATATATCATTGGATTTCTGTAATAAGAACTCTCAGAGGAGAGTGGAGTAGGGTCTTCTCGCCTTCATTGCACCATAAGATTACTGATAACATCCAACTCACTTATATCTAATATTTTATTTGTTATAATAAATTTAATTTTATTTATCATGGTTTTTACTCATATCTTATAAAAATAAAATAAATACCGAATATCTTCGGGCAAACTCACTTTTTTAATCTATTCTATGCACTACTCTAGAACAAGTTATCACTCACACACTCACCAATACACTTAATTGTCCCTTACACTATGCAATGAAAAAATGTACATAACTATTACTGATATTATTCCAATAATATGTCACTTCTCGAGTAATTAACTTTTTGAACTTCTATAGAAGCTTTGTGAGGCTAATAAATTATAAAGTATTGCAATAAATAAATAAATAAATATTAATATAGCTTTTGTTAATTTTTATTAACTTTTAATTACTTCTGACACCTAATCTGAATTACGCCACTTCATTGCTTGGCTATAAGCGAGACTATATATATAATCTATATATATATATATATACCGTTCAATACTACCTATGTATTTACTCTTAGATATTCCATTTCCAAACTAAGTCAGTTACCTTTTTTCTTACATTAATTTTGTCACTCATAGACTTATTCACCGTCAAATCATTATACTAAGTACTAAACATATATATATATATATATATATATAATAAATATATTAATATTAAATATATATATATAATATATATATATATAATATATATATATATAACTATATATATATACATAAAAATATTACTTGACAGTTAAATAGAGTTATCAAATATTCATACGAGTTAATAGTCATATACACACTCAAATTCATATTTTTGTGTATACTGCTCCAACATATATTTTCAATTTGGCTTAAGTAATTAATTATTATATATAATTAGTAATATAAAAATTTTACTTTAACTATATAATTTAGCAAGTTCACACAGTTAATTATTAGAATATTAATGTAAGTTATGCGTCTAGAACTGAATTTACGTGAAACATAAGCTCGTATTTTTATAGATACACCTTAGAGTTGTTGAGAATTGTGTACATAGAAAGTTTGGGTACCATGAAACACCAGCAGAAAAGTGCGTCAACGAACAATAATTCCCAACGCAAACTACCAAAATAAGTATTATATATAATATATAATATGTTCTGTGTATCGAAAAAGGCGACACTCACAGTACATTAGCTAACGATATTATTATTATAAGATACCGAAAATTGCATCTAGTATATTAATCTCATACCATACAAGGCAAGATAAGTTAATCGATATCTACGATCACCTGAGTCATGGTTTCCCACGTTAAGTACGATATATTATAATTATAAGCTTATAAATACCTACTAATTTAATCGAATTGCGCGTGAGAGTGGAGTTCGGTGATCACTAATCGAGGATATTAAGCCGCTTCTTCTGAACAATAGTCACACTACTGTTTGTTTGTGATTTAGAAATTCTGACCTGAAAATCAACCCAGCAGTAAAGTGTGAGTCTCTAATCTAAATATCCTTGTAATCCTCCATAATTTCTATATCAATATACCAAATCTCTTTATTATTTATCTTAATCTAGATATCTTTATTGAATATTAAATATTGTTTATAGTATCACTCATTTCTGTTATTTATATTATGTGAATAGTTAAATGGTTTTTACTATTATAAGTTGTATAAATAACGGTCTCAGAGACAAATAACACACTACAAGTTTCACTGTTGTTTTATACTTTACCTTCTTCTTTTGTTTTCAAATACAATCATAATTTCAATATTGTGAGTATAGGTACTCAATAATATAATAAATACATATCACAACGTTTTAATTACTATAAGTGAATACTATAAACGCACTTAATTATATCATCATAGTCAATTATCTTTATATAAATATTACCTATTATTCTCTATATATAGACATTGTGCCTATCCCTCTGAGTACTAGGATAATATATATATATATTTGAATCTTGACAGAAGAAGATATTTATATATATATTTCCACTTATTTATCCCTTATTTAGTGTACTTGAATACTATGAGTCCTATAATGAAATATTGCTCACCCATTATCTAAATTGTAATGATAAAATATTCCTTTATGTATTCCTTGATTGTGCCTAACTTACGACTTATAGGCGCTTGTGAAGGAAAAACTCACTCGTGATTAACACTTGGATTTTTTATCAGATGCATACCGTGTGTTTCAAGATAATAATATAATATATTATATAACCTAAATAATAAAATAGTATTATTATATATTATTACACTAGTGAAAAGCTCTCTACTATATTAGAATATTATGACTTATTATATATTATATATATATTCAGGATATATATAGTATTATATACCGTAGCTGTTAAAATATGGAAGTACTATTGAACTATCACTTGATAAATTTTTAACAGGAATTAGTAGCGATTTGAATTTGTAATAGTGAAACTCTTGAACACCTATGTGGTCGCGTAATGTTAAATAGGGATTAAAGCGAGCTGTATACGTGAAGTTAATTACAGATGTGGATTTAATTAGGGAATAATTAGAAAAGGTTCACTCTTCTGGAATTATACTTCATTTATGAGAAGGGAATATATATCCATGTCATTTCATATTATAGAAATTAATTTGTTTACTTGAGAGTTGTCGTCAGATTTATATTTTTTTTTTATTATTCCGAAGTAGTTTTAAGTCTTCTACAGCTTGTGTAATTCTTTTACTCTTCGAATTATCGAACGAGACTATTTCTCAAAAAAATTTGAATTTCTGACGAATAAATAACAATGACTTATTTCTGACTTAATATTGAATTACCATAATATAAATATAATTGATGAAGCTATGATTTTAATAGAACACCATGATATATATATATATATATATATAATTAATATTATATATTAATATATATATATATATATATTATATATATTTATATTATAATATATTATATATTAATATATATATATGATATATATATATATATTAATTAATATATATTATATTATATATTAATATGGCATTATAAATTTACTTCTTACTATCCAATCATTACATTTGTTTTTGTAGTTGTAAGTGAGTTAGTCGTTCGATCTATATAAGGGATATTTGTAAGCTTCGTATAACATACACACTAAGCAAGAGTGGAATCAAAAACTACTCTTTATAGAACCTCACTCATATGAGGGTAGGTTGAAAAAACAGTTATGAGAACACAATTTCATATGGGAGACTTCGCATATCAGTCGAACTATTTCTCCAATCTTTCTCTCTCTCTACCCTTAAACTAATAGATCTCGTGACTGGGCTTCCCCCATAAATGCGACTTCACGAGCTACTCTCTGTCTTCCCGAACACTCTCTGCGTCATTATTACTTGATCACATCTAACTCTCCCCTCTACTTTTACTCATCTCTCTTAATAACGTATTATCACTTCTATCTCTACTTAGATACAGAGTTATTATGGTGCTAATAAATATAGCGTGCGACGCATTCACCTCTTTCCCTTCCATCGCTTTTAATAGGACTCTCTAGCTCGCATTGATCTTCACTTACCATTAATAGTAAAAAGGGATCGTGTGGACACGCTTTTTCTTAACTAAGTCTCTAAATTTTTTCTGCGTAATCCAAAGTCTCTAAACTCAGACTTACGGCTTAAAGTATACGACCATATTTCACTTATTTCCTACAAAAAAATTTATTATTTTTATTATGAAGAGTTTATATTAATATAAATGTTATAACTCCCCAAAAATAACATAGTGAGGGTGAGTAAAACGTTTCTGAAACATATATAAAGATTACTTATCTACACTTTACGTTACTGTTGCTTGCACTAACCTTCAATCCAGTTATCGAGGGCAATATGATCGGCATACTTTATAACTTTAGAAATTGGTCAGTCCCCAGGCTCAGTATTGTGAGAAACACACAACATTCTCATTCACAATCAATAGTAACGAGATCCAGGCTGAGGAGACATGATTATATATATAGTACATTGTTACCTCACTTGAATCAAGGGTTTTGGGAATTAGCTTTAGAATTTTATAATATTCGCCTTGGGGGCAAACTTGCGAAAAAAATCTTGTAATTGCAACTATGACTAATTTTAAAATATTTAAGCAAAGAACATTAATAAATATTTACTTTAATATATTTTGAGATAACTTTATATATAAAGTAAAATAATTTGAAATGTTTCAAATACTAAGCTAAAATACTTGCAAAATAGCTAAATCATTATTGAGCTACAGCAAAACTTATGAGACATTACGTACACTAATCACTAATTAATATATAATATATAACAAACCCAAACATTAATCACAATAATTTAATAAATATAATTACAATTATATATATATTGCTAAGATAAAGTTTTCGATGATTTACCTACTCTGATCATTTTCCGAATTGCTCATGAATTCATGAGAACTTTTAGTTGGAAAAGTAGTTAATCATTTGATATATATAAAGAATGAATAAAAAATGGAAAAAATGATATATATAAATAGCGTAATGGCCACATGAACATTACTTAGCGTAGTGAGGAGAGACCGAGTCTCCGTACTTATATTGTAAAAAGGCAGTATGATAAATGCTGAAGCATCTAAGTTGATGAGAAGTCAGTTTATATTATTATAGGCTAAGTCTATAACTCCGATAAACGTAAACGATTAATTTATTACAGAATAATTATTTTGAATTATTTTGTTTTTCACTATATAACTATTTATATAAATATCCTTTCTAATTATTAATGTATGAGTAAAGATTTAGCAGATTGATTTTAAATTGAGATGAGTATGAGGCATGCTTTCTAAGAAGAAATGCTACAAACCACTCACGATGATATATGTTTAAGTAGGTGTGTGTTAAGTATTATTAGATCATTAAATGATTATTGCTATGTAAGTTAGTTTGTTAGGGTGTAAAGAGACATATTTGAAAAGAATGATTTGAGTATGTACTACTTTTGACACACGGAGTTATTAGTATTAAAATTTATATTTAAAGTTATAATATTTGATATTTAATTGATAAATATTTGAAAAATAATCTGGATATATATTAAGATAAATACGACATATAATATTATGAATAAATCTTTTTTCACGTGAGGGTTAGGGCCAGGTGCTCGATTTAGCACCTCTGTCCTCGGATAAATTTATTTTATTTTAAGCTTTTGATAGAAAATAGCATCAAAAAATGAGAGAATACTATAATCATTTTGTTTATATAAGCTGGATGATGATGTGGTATAAGTGCGAGAGGGAATTATTATGAGTTTTATGAGACTTTAATGTATATTATATTTTTGTCGGTCTTTGGCTTCGAAGTTATAAAATTCTTTGATAGAGCTCTCTTATTAGGTACAAGATAGAAATATTAATCTGATATTGAGATGCTCCCATTTATGGTCCAATGAAAAAGTTCAAGCAACAAGTGGAGAGTCGTTATAATCACACTTAGTAGTATAATGAATTGAGTTGATACAAGCGCCTATTGAATGATCATGATAGACTGGGAGTAACAATTCATAGTTCAATAATGCTGATATCTGTGATAAAGTTGGACACTTTTGTGATAAAGAAGAGTTTGGTCGTTCACGCTCAGATATTACTGCTATTATACAAGTTCAGACTGAAATAGACAATGATGAGAAAATGTTATGCGAGAAGATCACGCATTAATCTCTTACCGTGTGAAACTGAGTTAGCTTCTACCGTGGTTAACCCTTTGCATAAATAGGCGACATAACTTTAGTCATATTGTGAGCATTTCGACAATATTTTTATATTATACGTGAGATATCTTCATAGGTTTGTTTTCGTTGGTTACACATTTATTATTATCTTAGAATAATTCTCATGTTTTGATAAATGCTAATGACTTTAAATAGTGAAACCTTTTTTGGTTTTCGTCGGCAATATATTTCTCATAATCCAGGAATACATTAAGAGATTTAATTTTATCTTCTTATTATATGTATTAATACCAATACTGAGAATAACCACGATAATTAGTGAGCTGGTTTGAACAATATAGATCAAATCGACATTTGGGAAAGGAGATGGGAAGGAACAGCGGGACACGATTGTAGTCGGGAATCAGATGGGGTAGTTGATTAACAGCTTAAAGAATTTACTGACTATTCGCACTGACTTTGGGGGAATGATTTATTAAGGTCTGGGGGATTACAAACGTTTTTATATACTATGAATATTATTATCTTCAAATAACTTATTTTTATGTTATATTGGAATAAAAAATTTGTGATGTTTGCAATTATTAGTTGAGAATTCAAGGCACAGACGGATGATTAATAAGAATTACCAAAAACAGGCAATGACTACGCACATGTTATCGACTCTAGTCTCAAAGGGTTTTACAGTATTTACTATATGATTTAAACCAATTGAAGAAACTACAATATTGTGTAGCATTAACAATAATATGATAAATATTTTGTTAAATATTACTATGTATGTAAAATTATATTTTGCTTGGGAAGGTTGGTGGTAAGAAGATTTAATAGACCAAGGTTAATTGAATATTATTTATTTCAGTCCTCAAGGTTCATTATCATTCTCTCCAGAGATTAAAACTTGTTACTAAGTACATTTAAAATTTCGAGAGAGATATGATTTTCCTAAGATCACTTATCGAGATAATTACTATTGTAGCTGGAGTGGAAAGTGAGACAATTACTGAGGGAGGTTACACGTTGGTGCTCACTGCTCAATGTGCTGAGTATACTACGATATTATACAATGAGGTGTAACGTGATAGAGTTGTTATGGTAACGAACTTTGTTTAATTGGTCCTTATCTTATTATTATAGTTCTTGTATGCAGTAAGGTCATATGTGTATTTGTCGTGGTGGTTAATGCAATTAAATTATTTTCTTTAATTTCAATTGAGATATATGAATACTTCTCGCCTATTATTGATTGTGATATTTAGGATATTTAATGATTTATGGTCTCATGCTAACATTAATAAAATAAATTACTATGTCAATAATAATATATAAAATAAAACTTATTTTTAATTATTGATTTTTTTACAAAAATAAGGATACTCGATTAATATTAATGATATTGAATCAATAAATGGATTAATTTTATATATCATTAGAAACTTATAGTTATTTTATGTTAAATATTTTAGAAAAAATTATTAGTTAATGTATTAAATTACTTCAGATGAAATATAATAAGTTAGGTATAGCTTTGACAAAGAAATAAGGCTCTTCAGCTTAATATTACTTAATGTATTTAAACTTATTATTGTTGTTTTGTATTGATTTTAGAGCATATATGAAAAATTTATTTGTTAGCGGAGATGATCCAATATTTAGATTTTGGAGATCACTACCATTTTTAAGGCCCCACCTAAAAATGGAACATCAAGTATTCGAAAATTACAAGCCTATCGAGAACTTCTAGTACCTACTATATAACACGCAAACTGTAAAGCTATTTATTTGTGAGACACCAATAATTTTAACATCGACTCGTTCTCTCTCAAGAGGGAGGTTCTGTTCTTTGTTCATGATACGCACTTGACACTTTCATAAATTATATTCAATTTTTCATAACCCATGGTTTTGATCACATTTTCGTATCAAACTTCCAAATATATTTATTCGAAAAATGACTTCAAACTGAATTATGCATAGAATGGCTCTAATTTAACCGTAAAATAATTACGTATTTAAACATTATTTCTAAGATTTATTTTTGAGTTCTTGAGTACTCAGCGAGTTATAGTCTCACCAATTATTATCCACACTACCATTTTATTTTATGGTTATATGTTAAAATGATAAATAATTTGCAGATAATATTTTTATTCACTTGACTTGGGGCGAAGTGAACAAAATTTTCATAGGAAATGTGTAGTCGGGGGATAGAAGCAATATTTAATTAACTTAATACTTTAAAATATAATTTTCTTTGTATACTGCATTAGTTGAGTATATTTATTCCTTATTTGAGAACAAAAGGATTAAAAATAATGTTGGAACTTTTCGTCAATAATTTTTCTTTTGAATAGCAAAATAAATTATTAAGTAAAAAAATAGGTATATCTCGCCCAACTATATACATCCTGAAAATTTGATGTTGATCGGATATAGTAGAAAAAAAAAATACTCAATATTTCAGTGAATATCGAGAACTTTCCTTATTGGAAAAAGTGAAAATATTAGTAGATATATTTTTTTTAACTGGTTTTTAATATGGGTTGATCTGATAGATTTAATGATTTAATGATTTATCTCCATTAATATATACTTCACTGTTACATTTATTTAACACTAAATGATTATATATTTATTTACAAAAAACATTATTTTTATTGTTAAGTTTGGGATAAAACCTTTTGAGTTATTGATTTTGCAATTAATTCGTTGGGCGATTATGATAGTTAGTCTAAGATAATGATAAATATTTTTTGTTAAATATTACGATGTTAATGTAAACTAACATTTGTTACGTTAGCATATTATATATTCATTGGTATTACAGGGCTTGTAATTTTGAAGTTGATTATGATAAATATTTTATGTTAAATAATTTAGTCTATGAAAATTGCATTAAAATAATAACATGCTTGATAATTTAAGTAAGATATGCTCATTAGTACAAAGTGTGAAATAGGCCTACGTTTTTTGTAAGTGCTTATATGTTAGTTACTTTATATTCTGCTGTTTATAAGTTGGAAACTTGGTATGTTAGTATATCAATTTTTATTTCGTGCTTATATCAGGTAATATTGATTAGGTTATTTTAGTCGTACTGAGTATACATATATATTCTATAAGTTAGGAGATGAATAGTCATAGTTAACATTATTATTCATGTTGTTACTAGTGAGAGAACATTATGTCAGAGGAACCTTCAAGACTTAATTATTATAATTAATCGTTCTATTTTTATATGATTTTAAGGGTTTTGTCGTTGTTCATTATATATTCTTTTTATAGTTCAGGTGATGCTATGTTACTTTATATAATGTAATGCTATGCAATGTTATGTTATAACATAAATTACGTTGATCGTGTATAAGAACTTTATTTTTCTTTAGTGTTTTATACCAAAATGAAGTATACTTAATACAATTAGTTATTTCTGCTGAGACATTATTTGAAAACAGTGAGAGATCAATAAGATAGGACTAGACGCGGGAGAAAGGAAGAGTGGAAGAATGCTGTAGGTAAAGGTTTCACGTTTATTAACAATCACGATGATGACAGCGGTTCTCAAATGATGATTTTAACAATAGTCTTAGCGGTGTAAAAAGCAAAATTTTTACTCCAAGGAATTTGAATTCCATTTCAACAGTGAAATACTAGCTAATAAAAAATTAAATAATATTATAACCTTAAAATTTATTCATAAATTAATATTCTCTATTAAAACATAATACATAATACATAAAGTGGAAATAATAGCAGAACTGAAAATATATATAATTAACAAATCTTCTAATATTTATATTATCATCATAATATAAATTAAAATTATATAAGAACATTCTAAATATACAAATTCGTTTAAATAATATTAAAAAATAAATAATTATAATATGTATAAATTATAACTATATTACTACTACTACTAAAATGACCATCATTACCTTTATTTCAACTAATATTACTACTGCAAATGTTCAAAAAAAAAAATTAAATTGACACCATTCCTGGAATCACATGTGATATAATCTCGAATAGCACATTAATCTGCAATTAATTCTCCCGTATGGATTAAATTTAAAAACGAAAAAAATATCAATATTTCTTTTAATATTTTTGTCACAAATATTTCATTAATATAAATGTAATTGATAAATATCCAAATTTTATTATGATTGCTTTTGTGTTACTCAATCTCAATTCCTTAACAAATTTCCTGTATTAGGTTTCCTTTAAAAATAATTATATCAAATTTAAATTTTTTTTTTTTTACATAGTTCAATTTGCAAAGGCAATTATTATTATTATTTTTTTAATTCATGCAATACACTTACGTAATTAGATTTATTATAAACGTATAATTTTATTCTAGAAGCAAGTTTTAATTTATTTTATTTTCCCACGGAGATTGTTTCTTTGCGGACGTGTCACATTTTTTTCGATAAAATTAACGAGATTTTTGTTTATTATTTTTTTAATTTAAATTATATTTAGATAAATTTTTCTAATTAATTTTTCTCTTAATTATGAGTTGGAAAAAGTACATTTTTTATTTTATTTTATTAATGATGTGTTTTGTTTTTTTAAATACGAATTTGTAACAATGAAAGGCGTTGAAAAAAACGTATAAATGAATAATGGTTGAGAATGAATAAAATTATGCTAAATGTATAAAAAAAATTATATTTAATTATAATAACTATTATTATAAAGTTTTAATTAGGGAATGAAAGGCTTTAATTTTACTTTGTTTTTTTAATTATTTATTTTTATTTCTTTATTATATTTTAAAAGATTTTTTTTTTGTTTTAAAAGTTTTATTGGAAATTTGGACAAAAGAAATGATGAAGAAAAATTATCAACAAAATAAAAATAAATAAGTAATATGAATTTAAAATGAATAATAAACATTATATACACAAATAAGGATAAATACAGTAGAAACATTATATATATATATATATATATATATATATATATATATATATATATATATATATATATATATATATATATATATATATATATATATATATATATATATATATATTATATAGATATAGCTGTTTCCCTTTGTGTATATATATATATATATATATATATATATATATATATATATATATATATAATATATATATATATATATATGTAATATATATATATATATATATATATATATATATATATATATATATATATATATAGCGTACTCTGTCAAATCTTGCAAAAATAATAACAATCGCCCAAAACTCTCACCAATTTTCATGAAACTTGGCATTTAAAGCCATCTAAACAGAAAACTTCTTTTCTAAAAATATCAGGTTCCATCATCCATTGAGACCAATTTTGGGTGTTTCTACGACCTTCTTTTTCTTCAAAGATTCATAATCTCTATTCCACTAAGATAGAATAAAGGTTCAAAGTACATTTTAAAGGAATATATTAGATCTATTAAAATATATGTAATAAAAAATGTCACATAAATATAAAAAAAAATTAGAAGGTGTTAAAATTAAATCCCCCCTCCATCCACCTTGCTTTGTCAACTGATATTATTAAAAATAAAATACAAATAAATTTTTGACATTGTTTTATATTATTATTGAATAAAATATTTGTATATTTGTATATTTATTATATTATATTTATTATATTATATTTATTATATTATATTTATTATTGTATATTTATTATTTAAATGAATGAGTCACAGAAGATTTTACTCTTCATCAGCGGGATTCGAACACTGGATCTCCGCGTTGCTGAGGTAACAGTAACCGGCGCTTTATCCACTATGCCATCCACGTCCCCAAAAAAAGACGCTTCAAGCGTAGTTTTTAAAGCACCCGGTTTTCTCATCCCATAATTTTAAATGAATGAGTCACAGAAGATTTTACTCTTC
>JABUQX010044021.1:0-11042 GCA_015478945.1 Trachelipus rathkii
TGAAAGTAAAAGGTAACCGGTTTGAAAACATAACAACGATTTAGGAACGATTTATTAAACCAGACTCATATAGCTAACATTTGATACAAGCAATATTTTTATTTGAGATTTGAGTTTGACTAGTTAGATAGTTTGATAGAAACAATTTATGATTATTGAGGGAGTCGTATTGGAGCAATGAAGCATAGCATCTGAAAGGCTCTCGAAGTTCTTTACATCTGTAAAAAAGAATTCTACGAATACATCTGACTACGAATACATTTAACTACCAACACATCTAACTACTGAGGATAGGGAAAAGAACACAATAGTTTTTATTTAGAATTAGACACAACGCAGTGTAAGTTTTTCTGTTCTTTGACCACTATACGATTTTATAAGTTAGAAATTTTTGGTAGTGCGGGTAGTCATATCTGCACTACAACAAGATTTTTCTGGTGCCAGAACCATGCCGTACTGGGTTTCAGTTGTGCGTTTTGACGTTTGTTTTCCCGCTTTCTTCCCATAATAGATTCTTTGGTGGGAGGGTGTGTTGGGGCCTTTAAACCTTTTGAGTGAAATGGAGAACCAGAAAGTTTTACTAGAGAATCGGAATAGACAAGAAGAAATAAATTGTGAATTTTGTAGTAAAGGAGGACATGTGGAAAAAGATTGCTATAGGAAGAATGGTTGTTGTTATGCTTGTGGTGAAAAAAGCCACCAAATCAGAGATTGTAAACAGAGAAATAAAGAAAGAGATGAACAATTACGAAGTGCAAGAGGAATAGAATGTACATTTTGCGGAAAGATAGGCCATGTGGAAACACATTGTTTCAGGAAATGGAAATGTTGTTTCTTTTGTGGAAAGCAGAACCACAAGATAGAATATTGTAAAGAAAGAATGAAAGACAAGCAAGAAAAAATCAGTAAAATGGACCAAAAAGAAGTTATCAGTGTGAAAAAACAGAGAGCAGAAATGTTTTGTTTATATTGTGGAGAAGCCCATTTTATGAAAGAGTGTAGAGATTTTCAGGTGAATGTGTGGCAGTTGATACTTAAATTACAAGAGCTTGAGGCTCGGGAAACCGGTCGGAACCTTGAGAGCGACTGCAGCGTTCTCGAGGAAAATATGAAGGAAACAAGTTGCTCGAATGAACAAAGTTGTGAAGTTGCAGAAGCAACACTACCAGTAATTGAGAAGATAGAAATAAACAAAGAAATTAACAACATAGAGGAAATTGGAAAAATTGAAAAAGGTATAGGTTGTGGTAAAGAAGCTAGAACAAAGAAGAACACCGTTAGTGCTTGGATTAACCCAGCGGAAACATCTAGAAAAAGAGGAAAGAAAAAGAAACGGAAGTTACTTCGTAGATAGTTTGATTGTTTACATTTTGTAAGAAAAATAAGAATATGTACATTGCTGTGGCAGTTGGAAACAGTTGCTGTGGCGATGAAAAATGCGATATTTGCTCGAAATTTTAGGAAATACATTGCCTTGGCAGTTGGTAACAGTTGCTTTGGCAGTGAAAATAGTAATTAATATAAATCATTCTTGTGATGGATAAGCAGTTTTCTCTGAGACTGAAGAATATTTTGTTTAGCCTTTGACCCATTGTGGTTGGAGAAATTATTTTTGACTTGCATTTTATATTCTTTGTTTCATTTCAGTTCCATATGTTTGAAGATGTATTTGTTCATGACAGAGGAGATAGACAAGTATCAGCTTTGGCCGAAAATTCATAAAAAACAACTAGAAGAGTGCAGAAAATTTTGTTTGTTAAACCAGGAAAAGAGTATATTGCTGTCATGGATGCAAATTATGAAGATTACTTTGAAGGATCCAGCCTAGAAGAGCCTTAGTATGGTCTTTTGTGAAGGAGGTATTGTAGGGCCCATGGTAGAGCTACCTCCAAAAAGGTAAAAAGTTACAGCTTAGCAAAGGAAAATTAAGGTTGGTCATTTATGAATTGTTAAAATTGTAAAAATAATAAGAAAATTCAGATTTATTGTAGGCATAAATAATGGTATTCAGGTTTGCTAAAAAAATAAATAACTGTGAAAAATATTAAGAAATTCAGATTAGTTTAAGTGTGAAATTGTAAATAAATTAAGTATTGTGTTGTAATTAAATTAAGGGATGTGTGTGTTTTATGTAAATAAAAAATAAAAAAATATATATTATTATATTATTAAAACTTATATATGTTGGCCGTCAAAAGTATATTATAATAATATATATATATGTAGATTATATAAAATATATATATATATATATATATATATATTAATATAAGATATATAATATAATATATATTATATATATGAATGTATTTATGTATAAATAAGTTATGTTCTGTATGTATGTGTAAATGTGAACGTTTGTGTGTGTGTACGTGTTGTAATATGAATATAGATATTTTTAGGTTTTAATAAAATATAAACTTATGTAAATAAAGATTAGAAAAAGATTTTAAAAAAATGATTGAAAAATAAAGAAAATAGGGAAACAATGTAATGCGAAGGAAATAACCTTGTTATTTTTCTTTAAAACAGGTTTGAAGGAACAGGATACGAAAGCCATATTTTTGAAGATAAAAATACAGACAAAGTGAAACACTACTATGACGTCGACGAAGGACAACCAACTGGCGGAGTGGAACGGAAGCCAGTTCACTTGCCTATTCAGAGTCCGATTGCGATAACATCTATCCGTGTGTGTTAGGCCTATTTGTTTAAGCTTGTAGATTTGTTTATGTTTACTTGAAATTCTGAACTCGCTTCGATAGGTCGATAAGACTAGGCCTCTGCCGTGATCTCTGATATTTTGTTAGTTTTCGGGTTATGTTTGTCACAGTTTGTTTTGCTTTAAAACCATTGACTTATTTCTGGACTCTCATACTGATAGCAGCTGAGTTTTGTTGTGCACTCTGTTACCCCATTTGATCATTTCGATTTGACATACGTTATTTCATTATTTAAACTTTGCATATTTTAGCGCAATTATTAGAATTTGTTATATTTATGAAAATGCTAGAACATTTTGTAAATAGTTTAACTTTTGTATATTTATTTGATCGACTCTGATTTATAATATAAGTTGGAGACATTGTGTATTTTTGAAGCTGCAAGTATTTGAAAGGATTTAAAGGTAATATGAATTTTTAAATTAAATAAATATAATATTATTATTAGTTAGTATTGCGCTGGCAGTTGACTTTGATTTCAGCTTTTGCAGTGGCAGTCAGCGTCAATAAACAGAATTATTTAAGTATTGGTAGGTTGAGAAATGCACACTGTGCTTTGGCATTTATTGTCCAAAAATATTATTGTTTAGATCACGCAACTTGTTTATGACCGAAGAAAATTAATTAAATATTACTATATTTGTGATTTGATCGATCTTAGTTATATATTGTACAGAAAAGTATTAAAAGTTTTATAGTTTATTTTTGATATTTAAAGAATTTGATTAAAGTGAAAAAATTGAAGCTTTTGTTCTGATAGTTCCTTGTTTTTAGTTGAGTTTCATTTTATTTAAGAGATTTTGGTCATTTATTATTGACAAGGAAATTCATGGTTGTTGACAAGGACGCGGCCATTTTGATTAAAAAAGCCGGCAGCCGCCATCTTTAAATTCAGCCGCCATTTTGAAAGCGACAGTGACTTAAAGCATTAACTGTCTGAATTGTTTGAATAGTTAAGGTGATTAAGATTTATCATCTTTGACAATTAAAATACTTTGATAGATTGACACGATTAATAGTTGAAATTAGAATATTATGAAAGAATATTTAATTCTGTTGAAATAAATATAGTAGTCCTTGGACTTGACAGAATTACTTAAGACTTGATCTGATTTGGGACTTTGATAAATTTTCAATTAATTCGTAACGATTAATAATTTGTGACTTTGTAATAGAACTTAATTTACAGTAACCTTTGACAGTTAATAGATTAAATAGTACTTAGAAATTACAGTGCTTAGTTTATACTGCATTGATTTGACTTCAACTTTGAAAGAAAATAATAGGACTTAGTTTCATTAAACATAGACTTAGTTGGAACTTAGAATTAAAATTAATCGGACTTTAATTGATTTAACTTGGAGTTCGACTTTGAAGTTAGGACTCGACTTTTCTGAAGTTGATATTCGACTTTGAAGTTAGGACTCGACTTTTCTGAAATTGATATTCGACTGTGAAGTTAACATTTAACTTTACCTATGATACTCGACTTTGAGTTTGACCTTTGATTATCTGAACTTAGCCTTTGATGGTAATTATTTAACTTAGTTTTCAGCTTTGACTGTTTGAGTTAACTTATAGTTTTAACTTTTCAGATTTAGTTTTCGACTTTAACTTTTCAGATTTAGCTTTCGACTTTAACTTTTCAGATTTAGCTTTCGACTTTAACTTTTCAGATTTAACTTCGACTTTGACTTTTCAGATTTAGCTTTCGACTTTAACTTTTCGAATTTAGATTTCGATTTTTACGATTTGTCTTTAGTTTTGACTTTAGTTTTGCAGATTGGTTTTGACTTTACTTAACTGGTCTTTCGATTTAAATTATTTATAGTTGATTACGGTAATTTTCAACTTTAGTTGATATAGTTTAATTTTGGTAATCAATTTTTAGGTGGTTCCAACTCTGATATTACAGTTGGATTGCAGCTTGGTTGAGTGAGATTTCGTAATTATTTATGACTCAATAAGATTTACTGTTCTTTAATTGAATGTTTGCGATTAATGCATATTTCTGATTTTGCATTATTTATAGTGAGATATTTTAATTGACTCACAACAGTTTCAAGGTGAATTAAATGGTTGAGTACTTTGAAGTTGATAACACTAGTTTGATAAATTAAACTTTATAACGGTTTAATGGTAATTACAATCGACTTTTAGAAATATTGAGAGAAACCCTAGATATTTAGGCTCAATTGACAATTTGGATTTTTACAATAACTTTTGATTATTAAATTAAAAGTTGGTCTTGATTTGTTACCTTTATATTGAAAGTAAAAGGTAACCGGTTTGAAAACATAACAACGATTTAGGAACGATTTATTAAACCAGACTCATATAGCTAACATTTGATACAAGCAATATTTTTATTTGAGATTTGAGTTTGACTAGTTAGATAGTTTGATAGAAACAATTTATGATTATTGAGGGAGTCGTATTGGAGCAATGAAGCATAGCATCTGAAAGGCTCTCGAAGTTCTTTACATCTGTAAAAAAGAATTCTACGAATACATCTGACTACGAATACATTTAACTACCAACACATCTAACTACTGAGGATAGGGAAAAGAACACAATAGTTTTTATTTAGAATTAGACACAACGCTCTGTAGATTTCTGTTATTTGACCACTATTACGATCGTTAAGTTTAGATATTCTTGGTGGTGTAGGTAGTCATCTATCTGCACTACAACAACGTGCAAGTCCGCTAATTTCCTGACGACTCCGCACCTCCGCTAGTCCGCACCTATTCTGGTAGTCCGCTCGGAGCAGACTAGCGGACTAGCGGACTAAAGAGCGGAAGTGCCCACCTCTGATATATATATATATATATATATTATATCATATAATATATATATATATATATATATATATATTATATATACTATATATATATAAATAAATAAAGATACAGTAAGAAGACGCAGGAATCCAATCTATAGTGTCCCATTCAACCATAAAAATAAGAATTAAGAATTAATTTTTAATATAGATAATTATAATTAATGAATATAATTATAAGTTAAGAAGCCACATGGGCCTACCAGACTGTCTAGTCAAACCAACAATAATAATAATTAAGAATAGTAATTAAGAAAGCCGCATTGCCCTCTAGAATGTTGTTTCCCAGTCAATTCCATTTATAATTAATAAATAAGAAGAATATCAGAAGCCGCTGGGCCTATCGCAGACTTCCCAGTCAACCATAATAATGGAGGAATAATTAATTAAGAAGCTGCATTAACCCCTCATAGAGTGTCCCAGTCAAACCAATAATATATAGGAATAATACTTAAGAAGCACGCATGCGTACTTTTAGACTGTCCCAGTCACCAATAAAAATTAATAATTTAAGAAGCCGCATTGGCCCCTTTAGAATGGTTCCAGTCAACCCATAATAAATAATAAATAAGAATAATTGTTATGAAGCCGGATGGGCCTATATAGACTGTCCCGCGCAGTCAACCAATAATAATTAATAATTAAAAATAACAATTAAGAAGCCGCATTGACCCTCTAGAATTGAATGTCCATGTCAACTCATAATAAATAAGAATAATACTTAAGAAGCCGCATGCGCTTAGACTGTCCCAGTCAACAATAAAAATTAATGATTGAGAAGCCGCATTGGCCCCTCTAGAATGTCCCAGTCAACCCATAAAAATTAAGAATTAAGAACTTTTAATAATTAATGTAATTAATGAATAATATTTATAGTTAAGAAGCCACATGGGCCTACCTAGACTGTCCCAGTCAACCAACAAAAATTAATAAATAAGAATAATAATTCAGAAGCCGCATGAGCCTATCTAGACTGTCCCAGTCAACCCATAACAATTAATAAGTAAGAATAAATTATTCTTAATTATTTATTATTATGGGTTGACTGGGACAGTCTAGATAGGCCCATGCGGCTTCTGCCAATTATTATTATAGCTATTTTATTAATTATTATGGATTGGACTGGTACATTCTAGAGGGCCAATGCGACTTTTTAATATTATTCTTAATTATTAATTAATGTTGGTTGTCTGGGACAGTCTAGGTAGGCCCATGTCGCTTCTTAATTATAAATACTATTTATTAATTACATTAATTATTATTAAAAATTATTCTTAATTCTTAATTTTTATGGGTTGACTGGGACATTCTATAGAGGGGGCCAATGCAGCTTCTCAATTATTAATTTTTATTGGTCGACTGGGACAGTCTAAAAAGGACCATGTGGCTTCTTAAGTATTATTCTTATTTATAATGAGTTGTGACTGGGACCATCTAGAGGGATCAATGTGGCTAATTTGTAATTTTAATTATTAATTGTAGGGTTCTGGATTTTCGAGATGACCCATGAAGCTTCTTAAGTATTATTCTTATTTATTATTTATTATGGGTTGACTGGGACATTCTAGAGGGGTTAATGCAGCTTCTTAATTATTATTCTGAATAATAATTAAAGAAGCTGCATTAACCTCTCTAGAATGTTCCAGTCAACCCATAATAAATAAGAATAATACTTAAGAAGCCGCATAGTCCTATTTAGGCTGTCCCAGTCAACCAATAAAATTAGTAATTAAGAAGCCGCATTGGCCACTCTAGAATGTCGCAGTCAACCCATAATAAATAATAAACAAGAATAATACTTAAGAAGCCGCATATGCCTATCTAGACTGTCCCAGTCAAGCCATTAATAATATATTATAATTAATCAATAAAAATAATAATTAAGAAACCGCATTGACGCCTCAAGAATGTCCCAGTCAACTACATTAATAAATAAGAATAATAACTTTAAAAAGCCGCATGGTCCTTTTTAGACTGTCCCAGTCAACCAATAAAAAAATTTAATAATTAAAGCCGCCATTGGCCCCTCTAGAATGTCCCAGTCAACTCATAATAAATATCGAAAAATAAATAAGATTAATACTTAAGAAGCCGCTGAGCCTATCTAGACTGTCCCAGTCAACCAATAATAATTAATAATAAAAAATAATAATTAAGAAGCCCCATTGACCCCTCTAGAGTGTCCCAGTCAACTCATAATAAATAAGAATAATACTTAAGAAGCCGCTGAGCCTCTAGAATGTCCCAGTCACCCATAATAAATAGATTAAATAAGATAATACTTAAGAAGCCGCATGGGCTATTTAGACAACTTCACGCCTATTCTTATCCTCAAAGCCAAAAATCTACCTCGTTGCTTTACGTTGCGCCCTCTCCAGCATATAGCTATATATGTCTTTTCTAATAAGGGTGCTAAAATGGAGGACAAAATTTCAAATACTAGCCCTAAACATATCTATTATACGACATTATACAAAAACAATATATATATAATTGGTCTGCATCTGGCATTAATTTTCAATTTTTAACCCTAGGCCGTAACTCTTTGTTCAAAATCTTACTTTGGGAACAATGAAACAGCAACACTAAAGAATGTTACAGACTTACAATGCCAATAATATATTTAATTGAAGATAGAGGATAAGCATTGAAAAGTAAAAATATTATATAGTTTTATTTTAATTTTTTTTATTTCTATTGAAGTTAAATCACTTAAATATACAAAAAATATAAAAAAAATATAAAAAAAATAAAAAAATTTATTTACATAAAAAATATTTGTTAAGTGGTGCCGATGTTAAGGCTTTACCACGACCTTTGAAAAAATAAATAATAAAATTTCATATGCCGTATAGACTTTTCGTAGCGTTATTATATTAAAGCCGTTTTCGTTTTTGCATTTGTGCTTACGAAACGTAAGAAATGCTAAATTTTCGTTCGTTTTTGTCAAATTTATCACAAATTTAGGAAAATGCTCACCAAACGTAAGGAATTTCCTAAATTCTGTAAGGTTGCTATTTCCCGTGCTTGCCGAATTTAGGAAAATACTTATGAAAAATGTAAACAAACAAGATGGCGGCGTAGAGGTCTGTTTGATTTGATGAATGTTTCATTAATAAAATTAGCTTTAAATCAAATTTCTTCCAAATCGATAAACTCCATCACAATAGTTTATCAATTATTTGTAATATAAACTATTTGTTATTTTTTTTTATTTCTGTTTATTCCAAACCACGTGCTCCATCACAACAGCTGATCAAAATATTTGTTAACAAACGTTCGTTTATGTACAAAATCCGTGCTAAAATTGGATTAGCATTTCTTATAGAGCGTAAGCACAAGTGACAAAAACGATAACGGCTTTAGACACATGTGGAAAGTTGCTTCACACAAATATCGAAACTGATTGATTTTAAAAAAAATATTGATTCTTTTTAGAATCTGTTAATCTCGACTATTACTGTCCCATTATCGATAAGATAAATAAATGTTCTTTAAATAATTTATCCAAAATTTTAGTATTCAAATAGTTGTAATGTTGTTTTGGTTTTATTGTCTGTGATTTTTCCAGTGATAAATGTGATATTCATAGTGATAAGGGCTGATGGCAGTAGTGGTGAAGCCACTGGTAATGATGATGTAAATGGTGCTACTAAAAATGCTATTCTTTGAATAGTACATTCAAATTATAGTAATCAAATAGTTGTTATTTTCTTGGTTATATGTTATTAGCAATTTGAATAATGACTTGTATTATTGTGTCTTAGTATTAAATGACCGGCCAAACTAAAGAAGTTACCCGCATGATATCTCGAAAACTAAGATAGGTACAAGAAAATTGATAACATATATGGAATCAGCGTATGAAATTTGTATGGAAAATGAAAAAAAAAAAATTTTATTTTAAATTTTTTTTTGGGTAATTGTTACCCAGAGGGTTGTCACCCCCGATTTTTATGAAAATCACAAGATATACTCTAAAAAAATAATAATGAAGAATAGTGAAAACAAAAATTGTCGCTCTCTTTAGGAAAAAAAGTTACAAGCCTCTCAAAGTTATTTTAAAAAATTCCCATAGACTTTTCAATAGGATCGATCGCTTAGGTCCATACAGGCCCTCTAAGTCCAGGTTATGATAAGTTTTGTTAGGTATACACAGAGAAAATCTATGTAGAATTAACAAATCTTATCATAACTAATAGTTCTTGTATGCATGTAACAAATAGACTTACAGAATTTGAATTTGACGTAAAAGATATTAAACGGTTTATTAACATATTGATCCACGGTAAAGCCTGCAGGGCCTGATGGGATAATGGTAGAATTCTGAAAGAGGTAGAATCAGCTTGCAAAGGCACTGTTTGATTTTTAAGCGACCTATAACATTTGGTGAGGTACCAAGGGACTGGAAAACAGCAATATGTGCCTTTTATAAGAAAGGGTAGTAAGAAGATTTGGGAAATTAGGCCAGTTAGTTAACATCTCTGGTGAAAGTTCTGGAAAGTTACTGAAAGGCATATAGAGAAATATTTAGAAATAACAAGTATTGTATGACTCCCCAGCACGGTTTTTAGAAAAGGTAGGTCATGTCGACAAACCTTTAGTAATTTATGGAAACAATTACTGAACTGCATTGACGGAGGAGTCCAGTGTGATATTTGTATATTAGACTTTAGTAAAGCTTTTGATAAAGGTTCCCCACATAAGCTGATGAAAAAGTTATTGCAATGTGGTATAGGTGGAGTGGTACTGGTTGGATAATAAGAGTGGTTGCGAAAGAAAACAGTGTGTACAACTAAATGGGAAAAAATCATCATGGGAAATAGTGAAGGTTGGTGCCCACAGGTTCAGTGGCTTGGGCCACTACTGTTCCTCATATAATAATGATTTAGACCAAGGGACTTAAGCAAGGTTCTAAGTTTGCAGATGATATACTAACGTGGCCACCTCAGTTAGGAATAGTGAAGATGTATAATGGGAAAAATGATCTCGATAAACTTCTTGGTGGGCCAGATAAGGGGCAAGATGAATTAATAGTAAAAGGTAAAGGTTCTCACCTGGGTGGGGGGGGGTGGGGTTTAACTCCAAAATAAAAGTTTTAACTACGATTTGAATGGTGATTGGCTTTGAGTCTGTGGACCAAAGAAAAAGATTTAGGTGTGAATTAACAGAATTGAAAATAGCTAATCAATGTTTGGAAGCTAAAAATAAAGCTAAGATGCTGGGAATAAATCGCAATGTTGTTACAAGAGCAAGGAAGTAATAAGTAAAAGCTGTATAATAGCTAAAATTTAGCCAGTAATGAAGGTATTGTGCACGAATTGGCCCTTATTTAAAGAAGACTTAGAATGCTAGAGAGAGTGCAACACTAGAGCAACAAGGATTGATTTCTGGGTTTGGTAAGACTATGAGGAGAGGCTGAAGGAGTTAGGATGTTTTCTGTAGAAAGGATTTCTCAGAGGGTACAAAATACAAGC
>JABUQX010044022.1:0-15000 GCA_015478945.1 Trachelipus rathkii
TATATATATATATATATATATATAATATATATATATAATATATATATATATATATATATATATATATATAATTTATATATATATATAATATTAATATATATATATATATATATTCTATATATATATATTTTTCTAAATTTATCACCGAAAAAAATCGTGAGATGAGAGCTAA
The DNA here is from genome assembly GCA_015478945.1 of Trachelipus rathkii. Classification (NCBI taxonomy): domain Eukaryota; kingdom Metazoa; phylum Arthropoda; class Malacostraca; order Isopoda; family Trachelipodidae; genus Trachelipus; species Trachelipus rathkii. The sequence goes on from JABUQX010044022.1 coordinate 173, forward strand.
ACATTTTGATATGTTCAATATTCTTAAACAATTGATTATTTAAGCACAACATAAGACTCTTTCGCTTTACCATTGTTTATGTTAAAGCAAACTGAAAATTTTACCAATCGCTTGGCTTACCTGATTCATAAGGTTTTAGCAATCCGGCCGTAGATATATACCTTAACGAAGTAAATTAAGATTTAACTATATATATATATATATATATAAATATTATATATAATATATATATATATTATATATATATATATATATATATATTATATTATATATAGTATAATATTATACATAATTTGTCTTTGTCCATTTATTTTTTATAATGTGTATATATATATATATTAATATTAAGAAATAATATAATATAGTATATATATATATATATATATATATATTATATATATAAACTTAGGTAGAGTTTCTGGAATGCGTTCGATCTACGTTTGAATTTGTGAGTTTATACTCTGTGGAACAAATGGACTATAATTGAGAGAATCTTCTTTATTTTCACTAAAAGATTCTTTTAACAAAAGAAGTATTAATTTGAAATGATTTTCAACTTCTTTCAAACACACACACACACACACACACACCACACACACACCACATATATATTATACTATATATATATATATATTATATAATTATATATATATATATTATTTAATTTTATATATTATTATATATATATATATCATTATATATTTATATATAATATATATATATATATATATATATATAATACATTAAGTTTTAAAAGGTAGTTAACCGATATATATCGAACGAACGATGGTAATCGATTTTTTTTCGATTATTTTAAGGCAATAGTTGCGTTAAAGTTGCCAATAAGTTTTTTTTTTTAACTAAAGACATCAAACGTTTAATCGCAAAGATGGAAAAAGAGTCAAAACTTAGCAGTTTCAATAGGAAGACTGGACTAATTTCGTCCCCCCTCTGTCCTCCGTCGGCTCGAGCCCCCTTAAAAAGAATAAAAAAGAAAACATATCAAAAAAATTAACATATAAAAATTAACATGATTAAAAAAAGCAACTTGTGGTAACTCTCGCGCTCTTTCTATTGGAGTTTTAAGCTAACACTAACACTGCCAGGTTGCAACGATAGATTCTACGATTTGCGATTTCTTAGAACTTTTTATGTACTTCTTAAGCGCCAGCACAGTTGTTGTACATAAATATATAGTATATCTATATTATTATAATATTATATATATATAATATATATATATATATATATATATATATATATTATATATTATATATATTATATAAATATATATATTATATATATAATATATATAATATATAATATATATATTATATATATATATATATATAATATATATATATATATTATATAATATATATATATATATATATAAATAGGGTGATTAATTGGTTTAAAAACTACAACTCATATCTCGAAAACTACAATAGACTACAGGGAAAAGGAATACATTGTTGAAATCCTGGTAAATTTTATTAGTGCGGAAATGGTAAAATATAAGTATATTATATATATATATATATATATATATATTTATATTATATAATATATATTATATATATATTCTATTATATATATATATAATATATATATATTATATATATTACCAAAAAACTAACAATTAGCTACACGCGAAAAGGACTACATTTCTGGAATCCTGGTTAAATTTTACATTAGGACAATGTAAAAAAAAAATAAAATAAAATAAAATTCATTTTAATAATTATAGTAAATATGATTAGAGAGCCTATTTAGAGACCTTTTTTGGTTATCGTAAAAAATAGCTTTCTATTAATTTGCATTTTTTTTTACAAGAAAACCCAAGGGTATACCGCCCCAAAAATGGCAGGAGTCGGGTCTCTCGGCTTTCGGGGAATACGGGGGGGCCTAATCCCCCCCTCCGGGGAGGGGTCTCCGAACCGCGCTCTTTGGATATTTGGGTATCGCGGGGGCGGTTTTCTCCACCCTACCCTATAGGGGTATGGAAAACGTCCGCCCTGTCTTTCCTCCGTCGGCTCGAGCCCCCTACATTGCCGTGTAATACTTTACAATAAATATATATATATACTATGTTCCCTGCTCCAAAAAAATAGCCAATATTTATGTTATTTATTTATTTTATTTATTATTTTAACATTTCCTAACTAAAATTTTACAAGGATTCCAAAAATGTATTCCTTTTCGCTGTAGCTATTATAGTTTTTGAGATATGATTTTTTTTTTTTTTTACATCTTCCGCCTAAAATGTTACCAGGATTCCAACAATGTATTCCCTTTTCGCTGTAGCTACTGTAGTTTTTGAGATATGAGTTGTTGTTTTAAACCAAAAGTTGTAGTTTTAAACCAATTATAACCATAATATATATATTATATATAATATAATTATATATATATATATATAATATATATATTATAATATAATATATATTATAATATATTATACTTTCTTTATATAAATATATATATATATATATATATATATATATATATATATATATATATATATATATATATATATATATATATATATATATATATATAATATATATATATATATATATTATATATATATCTATATATTTAATATATATTATATATATATATACAATATATATATATAGAATAATATATATTATATATATTATATATATATTATTATATATATATATATATATCTATCTAATATATATATATATATTATAATATATATTAAAAGTACAATTCTTTATTTGTATATTAATATAATATTTATATATATAATATAGTAGTAGGATACCCATTTTGCACACATTTTTTTTTTACCCCAAATTTTTACTCCAAATTGGAGACCTACCTTGGGGTAAAAAATGATAACCCAATTTTTACCTGCCCTTGACCTTTTCTGACCGCCACGTTGTTTCCTGAGGGTATTTTTACCTGCCCTTGACCTTTTTGGGCCTTGACCTTTTTGGAACCCTAATTTATTGGAGACCTAAATTTTTGAGAACCCTAATTTTTTGAGAACCCTAATTTTTTGAGAACCCTAATTTTTTGGCAACCCTAATTTTTTGGCAACCCTAATTTTTTTGGCAACCCTAATTTTTTTCGGCAACCTAATTTTTGGCAACCCTTCGAAGAAGGGTTGCGCCAAACGGTTGCGTCAGCAACCGTTGTACGTATTACCCCCCTATTTTACGCCCCCTAATTTTTTCGACCGTGGTCAATTTTTGCCCACGGTAATTTTTGATCTGCCTTTAGGGGTTAGCCCTATTTTGATGTCGTTCCTGTTTGGACATGATATTTTCGACCAACCCTTTGGTCTTCCATGGGTCAATTTTGGCCCACGGTAATTTTTGGCTACCCTTTGGTCTTCCATGGGTCAATTTTTGCCCACGGTAATTTTTGATCTTCCTTTAGGGGCTTAGCCCTATTTTTTGATGTCTTACCTTTGTTTGACCATGATATTTCGGCTTTTACCTTGCCATATACGGGGTCAATTTGAAACCCATTCGGTCATTTTGGGCTTCTTTGAAGGGCTTACCCTATTTTTGACGTCTTTACCTTGTTTGACCATGATATTTCGTCCTTACCTTCGCCATTTACGCATGGGTCAATTTTTGACCCACAGCTAACTTTGAATAGGCTTTGTGGTTCCCAATCACTCGTAATAGACGTACTTAGGGATGTTCTATTAGTGTTCTATGAGTATTAGATGGGTGCCAGGTGAGTGCCAGTGAGTGCCAATGAGTGCCAAGTGAGTGCCAATGAGTGCCAATGAGTGCCAAGTGAGTGCCAAGTGAGTGCCAAGTGAGTGCCACATAGTGCCAAGTGAGTGCCACATAGTCCCAACTGAGTGCCACTTTTGTGCCAACTGAGTGCCACTTTTCTCAAGCCTTTTCTAGCCTCCCTGAGCCGAGCCCTAATATGGGTGTCTAACCCCTAGGTAATAAGGTATGAGGAATCGATTGGGTTTATTACAATCTGCTAGAATGCTTCCTACTATGAGTTAGTATTTTTTATAACACTTATAAGCACTTAAACTCTCCATAGACACTTACATTAAACCCATATACATTACACTCACCCACCCACAGGTAAATTAACTTACATCACACACTCGATATTTGAACGCCTCGCATTATGCCTCAGCATGATGCATCGGCACTTAATGCCGCGCATGCATTGATGCCTCAGCATTAATGCCTCAGCATTGATGGCTCAGCTTAATGCCCCAGCATTGATGCCTCAACTTTGAAGGTTCATCTTTTGATGATTCATCTTTGATGACGTCATCTTTGATACCATCTAAATTGATGATTCATCTTTGATTACTCATCTTTGATGACGTCATCCTCTACCCACATCATAGAACAGAGTTAATATTAATGTCTTCCGAAGTCATTCCCTGCCCACCAGGGCGCAGTAAGCCCCCTCCCCGCAAAGGATGGAGGCCCCGCACCCACAGGTGCGACCCGCCGCGCGAATGAAGAAATACTATATACTATAAGTCATTCTGTTTTATTTCAATATTAAACATTTCCAAAGAATTTCGTTTCAAATATACTACGAGTCATTTATTTTTATTTCATACTTAAAACATTTTTATTAAAACATATACTTTTTACATACCTTAAACGCCGTAAAGCAGTAAACACAATAGTAGGTGTTATTACCTAACTACCTAGGGGATTATGTATGCCTTTGTTTTTACTGCTTTTACTGCTTTAACTTTCTGATTTACTGCTTTAACTCACTGCTTTACTGTTTTAACTCTCTGCTTTACTGTTTATCTCTCTGCTTTACTGTTAAACTCTCTGGCTTTTACTGCTTTAACTCTATTTTATTAAATTATGTTTTCTTTTACTCTCACATAAAGTTTGTCCCACTTTTTATTTATTTTTTCTATTTTACTGCTACACCTTGAAATGTTCATTCCATTTCTAATTTGTAATGTAAAATTAAAAACACACAGAGTTTCTGTTATAATAATCATTTTATTTTACTACAATGGTACGAAATTTTATTAAAAAACATATACTTTTCATAGTTAATGAAGTAAAGCAGTAAAACAATAGAGGTGTTTATTACCTAACACCTAGGGGATTAGTAATGCCTTTGTTTTACTGCTTTACTGCTTAACCTTCTGCTTTACTGCTTTAACTCATGTTTTACTGGCTTTCAACTTCTGCTTTATGCTTTAACATTCATGTTTAACTGCTTTACACTCCCTGCTTCATCTGTTTTCCTTTCACCTACATTTTCTCTCGTCTTTCTTGACTTTACCATATCTTTACTTTTATATTTTTTATTGGTTTTAACAGGTTTCATTTTATGGATAGCTTCTATTTCTCATTGTAATTGATTACTTTTATTTTTAAATTTGTAATGTACAGATAAAACACACAAGAGTTTCGGGCCATTATAATACATTTTATTTTAATAAAAGTGTTCCAAATTTTTTAAAAACATATACTTTACAACCTTAAAGCAGTAAAGCAGTCAAACAAAGAAGTGTTATTACCTAACACCTAAGGGATTTTCTAGGGGATTAGTATGCCTTTGTTTTACTGCTTTACTGCTTTAACTTTCTGTCTTTAAACTGCTTTAACTCAATGTTTTTACTTCGCTTTAACTTGTCTTGTTTTACTGCTTTAACTTCTGCTTTACTGCTTAACTTTCTGCTTTACTGCTAACTTTCTGCTTTACTGCTTAAACTTTCTGCTTTAAACTGCTTAAACTTTCTCGCTTTACTGTTTAACTTTTCTGCTTTACTGTTTAACTTTCTGCTTTATTAACATTATGTTTTTATTTTGTTTTAATACTTTTTTATTTAATTTATTTTATTTTATTTATTTTTATTATTATTTTATTAATTTTTTATTATTATTTTTTATTCATTTTTTATTATACAAAGTTTTATTTACTTCATGCCTATTGTTATTATATTTAGAACACACACACACACAGCATCACCAACACACCACACACACAACATTACACACCACCACACACACACACACACATACACTTACACTTATACACACATTCACTATGAACTTATACACACATTCAACTATGACACTTACACTTTACCCATTAGACACTACATTTTTACAACTTATACACATGTGGCTCACACGTACACACACCCACAAACACCCACACAGCACACAACACTTAACACTTATACACACCATTTCACTATGAACTTATACACACATTCACTATGACACTTACCTTTACCCATAGACACTTTACATTACACTTACACTCACACACAGATTCTACTTACACTGACACAGATTTACTTACACTCACACGATTTACTTACACTCAAACACAGATTTACTTACACACCCAGATTTACTTACCTTTGCCACACAGAATTTACACACACACACACACACACACACACCACACACACACACCACACCCACGCACACATCCGACTTACCACATATAACGTATAATTTATTAAAACATCTTATGTTTTAATTAAACACGTTCATTTATATTACTTATAACTAAAATTAATTCAAAGTTTCTTAAAACTTCACCCAAATACGAATCATCCTCTTTGAACAAGAATTTTATTAACTGTTAAACTATATGAATTTAAATGTTTATAACTATCAAGTTTTAAAATCATCTTTAATACATTAAATGAAATTTTATTAAAACATATATTTTACGTACCTTAAAGCAATAAATCAGTAAGGTCAGCCCCCAGCACCCCTCTACACCAAGCTATGCACGTTTTGTTCTATTGACTTACCGCTTTACATCATCTTTAGCCATGTCTAACGTATAAATAAAAATAAGTTCTCTCTCGTGCTAACATAAACATGTATTTATCTTAAATTCTCAGTTTTTATTAAATATACATTTGAAGAATTAAATCGATATCAGACAGCGATATCAACTGAACAGCTTTAAAGTTTTTTAAAATAATTCGGGTTTTCTTTATTATATTATTATTATCTATGTACATTGACAATCAATCACGAGAAAACACAACTACCGCGCACTCCTTACAGATACGAACCTGACGCTCTCTCTCTGTAAAGTGTGTTGAAATAACTACTTTAGGTCTAAATTTAGGATATTCCTTTTTGTATCCCGGGGCGATTTAGGCCTAATTCCAGGTCAAAATATTTTTCAAACTGACCTTTTTCTGTAAAATGTGGTGCAATAACTACGTTAGGCCTAAATTTAGGCCCTAAATTTAGGATAATCTTTTTTGTAGCCCGGGGCGAATTAAGCCTAATACCAGGTCAAAAGGTATTTCCCGTATAGACAAGAAATCATTGTTATTATTATATTTTTATAAATATATTTCCAACTGAAACATGCTGGATCGGTTAGATCCTTTAGCAGGTAAGAAGGAAATGTTTTCCCTACTTGTGATTGGTCGGGGGTAATCCTTATTTCTATATGACCTCTTATGTGATTGGTCGAGAATTATTTTATCGTCTTTTGAAAATTAACTTTGTTCTTTAATCTTGTATTTGAGCAGGTGTGTGTTTTATTATCTTTTAGACCCAAACACATTTTAAAATCATAGTCATTTTAGCTGTTACGCGGTGCACAAGTTATCTGATTTGTATTAAAAGTGTTTTATTTTTACTAAGTGTATATCATATTTATAATAATAAATACTTACATTGAGGAATAATTATTAATCACTAGAGATAGATAATAATTAATGCACTAGTTCATAAGCTAACCACTAGGGCTCAGCATGAGCCCCACCCGCAAAGGGCAGCCAACCCGCACCCGCTGGTGCGTCCCGCGCGGATCCCGCCGCGCGTGCGCCGCAGGCGCAAATATTCCGCGTTCCCTCCCGCCCGCGTGCGCCCGCAGGCGCAATATTTCGCGTTCCCAGCCCGCATGCGTGGCGCTCAGCAGGCCATATTCCCGCGCGAATTATTATTTAGAACACACAACCACACCACGCACACATACACACACACACACGACCACACACACACGCATCACACACACACACACGCACACTCACTTACACAAATAACGTATAGTTTATGAAAATAACTTTTTATTTTTATTTTATTTATTATACTTAGTGTTATTACTTCATGCCTATTGTTATTATTATTATTTTAGAACACCATACACACACACAACAACACACACTACACACACACACACACAATACGCACACATACACACTACACCCACACACACTCACCACGCACACCTCACTTACACATTAGCGTTAATTTATTAAAACATTTTTACATTTTATTTTTATTTTACTTATATACTTAGTGCAACAGGCTTCATACCTATTGTTACGAATATATTGAAATACGCATGCATAACTCACACACACACACACACACACACCAATAACACAACACACACACACATACACACTAACACACACACCCCCCACTCGATATTTTGATCCCCCCAACTTTAATGCCTCAGCTTTTGATGCCTCACTTTGATGCCTCAGTTTTGATGCCTCAACTTTGATGTCTCAGTTTTTGCCTCAGCTTTTGATGCCTCAACATTTGATACCTCAGCTTTGATGCCTCAGCTTTTGTTGGTCTCAACTTTAATAACTTAGCTTTGGTACCTCAGCTTTGGTGGATCCTTTTGATGACTCATCTTTGTTGGCGTCATCTTTGATACCACCTTACTTGATGATTCAGTTTAATAAGCAGTTTACACTTACATAGACAGCTTGCACTTACACTTTACACACATTAACTATATCTCTATTCACACATACGCACATACACACATAGACACTTACGTTCACCCATAGACACTTACACTCACCCGCACACACAATATATAGTTATATATATATATATATATATATATTATATATATTTATATATATATTATAATATATATATATTATAATATAATATATATATATATATATATATATATATATAATATAATATATATAATATCATCTATTATGATATTTCATTCGCGCGGATATTGCGCCTGCGCGGCGCACGCGCGGGCGGGAACGCGGAAATTTGCGCTGCGGGCGCACGCGGCGGGCCGGGGCCAAGCGGCGGGACGACCAGCGGGTGCGGGGTTGGCTGCCTTTGCGGGTGGGCTCATGCTGAGCCCTGTGTTGCTTACGACTATGAAATTAATTATTTATTATCTATTCTAGTGAAATTAAAAATTATTCCTCAATGTAAGTATTTAATATAAATATGAATATTGGAAATAAAATCAAAAACTTTTAATATAATAACAATGCAGATCAATTGTGCACCGTTACATGCAAAATGATATGATTTTTAAAAATGAGTTTTGGGTCCTAAAAGATATAAAACACACACCTGCTAAATACAATAAAACAAAGTTATTTTCAAACGACATAAAAAATCTCGACCAATCCACATACGAGGTCATATAGAGATAAGGCTTACTCCGTCCATCACAAGTAAGGAAAACATTTCCTTTTACCTGCTTAAAGGATTTAACGATCCAGCATGTTTCAGTTGGAAAAATATTTATAAAATAATAATAACAATGATTCTTGTCTATAAGGGAATTAACTTTTGACCTGGTATTAGGATTAAATTAGCCCGTCTAAAAAAGGATTTATCTTAAATTTAGGCCTAAATTTTAGGCTAATGTAGTTATTTGCACCACATTTTACAGAAAAAAGTCAGTTTGAAATATATTTTGACCTGGCATTCAGGCTTACTCGCCCCAGGGTTTTTTACACAAAAGGAATTATCCTAAATTTAGAACCTAAAGTAGTTATTCTCAACACCATTTTACAGAGAGAGATGGTAGTTTTCGTATCTGTAAGGAAGTGCGGGTAGTCTGTGTTTTCTCGTGATGGAATGTCAGTCTATGTACATAGATAATAATAATAATAATAATAAAGAAAACCCGAATTATTTAAAAACTTTGAAATATTTTTAGTTAACATCGGTGAATAATATAAATGTAAAGTGAATAATTGTTTTTTTAAATAAAAACTTAGAATGATCTTATGTCATGCTTTTTTGGTTCGCTTTGGGGAACTTATTTTTTGTTATTTTTAAAGCTACTACATGGCTAAAGATGATGTAAAGCAGTAAATCCAATAGAACAAACGTGGCATAGCTTTGTGTAGAGGGGTGCTGGGGGCTGGACCTTACTGATTTATTGCTTTAAGGTACGTAAAATATATGTTTTTAATAAATTTCATAAAATTTTAGTAAAAGTTATTTTAAATTGATAGTTATAAAAATTATAAACAAAAGATTAACAGTTAAATAAATTCTTTGTTCAAAGATAATGATTGATTTATTATAGAAGTTTTAAGAAACTTTGAAATAATTTTAGTTATATTTGAATGAGTAATATAAATGTACGTGTTTAATTAAAACATAAAATGTTTTAATAAATTATACGTTATATGTGTAAGTGAAGTTGTCGCAGTGGTTGTGTGTGTGGTTGTGTGTGTGTGTGTGTAAATCTGTGTGCAAGTGTAAGTAATTCTGTGTGTGTAAGTAAATCTGTGGTTGAGTTAAGTAAATCGCTGTGAGTGTAAGTAAATCTGTGTCAGTGTACGTAAATCTTGTGTGTGAGTGTAAGTGTAAATGTAAGTGTCTTTGGACAAATGTAAGTGTCATAGTGAATGTGTGTATAAGTATCATAGTGAATGTGTGTATAAGTGTAAGTGTGTGTGTGTTGTGTGTGTGTGTGTGACCACATGTGTATAAGTGTAAATGTAAGTGTTTATGGGTAAATGTAAGTGTCCATAGTGAATGTGTGTAAGTGTGTGTGTGAATGTGTGTATAAGTGTAAGTGTATGTGTGTGTGTGTTGTGTGTGTGTGTGTGTGTGTGTGTGTGTGTTGTGTGTGTGCTGTGTGTGTATGTGTGTTCTAAATAAATAATAAACAATAGGCTGAAGTAAATAACACGAAGTATAATAAAAATAATAAAATAAAATAATAAAATAATAAAAATAATAATAAAAAATAAATAAAAAATAAATAATAAAATCAATAAAAAGTATCAAACAAAATAAAAAACAACACAATAATGTTAATAAAATATATCGAGTTAAAACAGTAAAAGCAGTAAAGTTATAACAGTAAAGCAGAAAGTTAAGCAGTAAAGCAGGAAGTTAAAGCAGTAAAGCAGAAAGTTAAAGCAGTAAAACAAAAGTAAACAGTAAAGCGAACGTTAAAGCAGTAAAAACAGAAAGTTAACGCGTAAAACATGAGTTAACAGGCGTAAGCAGAAAGTAAGCAGTAAAGCAGTAAAGCAAAGGCAAACTAATCCCCTAGGTGTTAGGTCATAACACCTCTATGTTTTTACTGCTTTAAGCTGCTTTAAAAGGTAGTGAGAGTATTGTTTTAATTAAATTTCGTACAATTTTATTAAAAGTAAAAAGTTTATATGGCCGAAACGCTGTGTGTTTTTATTGGTACAATTACAAATTAAAAATAAAAAAGTATTCAAACAAAAAATAGAATAAAATAATAACATATATATTATTAAAACAAAATAAAAAATAAAAGAACAACAATAATGTTATATAATATATGAGTTAAAGGCAGTAAAGGCAAGGAGTTAAAAACAGTAAGCACAGAGTTCAAAGCAGTAAAACTGAGTTAAAGCAGTAAAGGAAGAAAGGTTAAAATAGAAAACATGAGTTAAAGCAGTAAAGCAGAAAAGTGTAAAGCAGTAAAGCAGTAAACAAGGCATACTAATCCCTAGGTGTTGGTAATAACACCTCTATTGTTTTAATGCTTTACTGCTTTAAGGTATGTAAGTATATGTTTTTTAATAAAATTTCCGGACAATTTTATTAAAATAAAATGTTTAATAACCGAAACTCTGTGTGTTTTTATTCTTACATTACAAATTAAAAATAAAAAAGTATTAAAACAAAAATAAAAATAGAAAATAATAAATAAAAAGTATTAAAACAAATAAAAAATATAAAAGAAAACATAATTTTAATTAATATATGAGTTAGCAGTAAGCAGAGATTAACAGTAAAAGCAGAGAGATGAAAACAGTAAAGCAGAGAAGTTAAAGCAGTAAAACATGAGTTAAGCAAGTAAATCAGAAAGTTAAAGCAGAAAGCAGTAAAACAATAGGCCATACTAATCCCTAGTGTTAGGTAATAACACCTTATTTTTTAACTGCTTTCACTGCTTTGGTATGTAAAGTATATGTTTTTAATAAAATGTTAAGTATGAAATAAAAATGAAGGATCGTAGTATATTTGAAACGAAATTCTTGAAATGTTTAAGTATGAAATAAAAATGAATGACTTATAGTATATATATTTTTCATTCGGGCGGGGATACCTGCGGGTGCGGGGCCTCCATCCTTTGCGGGGAGGGGGCTTGCTGCTGCCTGGTGGGCAGCTTATGAACGGGGGAAGACATTAATATTAACTGTTCTATGATGTGGGTAGAGATGAGCCATCAATATAGATGGCATCAAAGATGACGTCATCAAAGATGAGTCATCAAAGATGAACCTTCAGAAGTTGAGGCATCAATGCTGAGGCATCAATGCTGAGGCATTAATGCTGAGGCATCAATGCTGAGGCATTAATGCTGAGGCCATCAATGCTGAGGCATTAATGCCGAGGCATCATGCTGAGGCATTAATGCTGAGCCGTCAAAATATCGAGTGTGTGAGTGTACGTGTAAGTATCTGTGTGATGGTGTGAGTGTAAGTGTATAGGGTTTTTATGTAAGTGTCTATGGAAGGAGTGTAAGCCGCTATAGTGTTTAAAAAAACTAACTCAGTAGTAGGAAGCATTCTAGCAGATTGTAATATACACCAATCGAATCCTCATACCTTATTACCTAGGGGTAGACACCCATATTAGGGCTATTCGGGGCTCAGGGGAGGCTAGAAAAGGCTTGAAAAAAGTGGCACTCAGTTGGCACTATGTGGCACTCACTTGGCACTATGTGGCACTCACTTGGCACTCATGTGGCACTCACTTGGCACTCATTGGCACTCACTTGGCACTCATTGGCACTCATTGGCACTCACTTGGCACTCACCTGCGCACTCACCTGACTCACTGGCAATCATCTAAGTACTCATAGAAACTAATAGACAGTCCCTGAGGTCACTTCTTACGGTCGAATTGGGACCATCAACAGGCCATCAAGTTAGCGTGGGTCAAAATTGACCATGTATATGGCAAGGTTAAGGACGAAATATCATGGTCAAAAGGTAAAGACGTCAAAAAATAGGGATAAGCCCTTAAAGGTAGCCCAAAATTACGTGGGTCAAATTTTGACCCACGGTATATGGCCGGTAAACGCGAAATTATCATGGTCAAACCAGGTAAAGACTCAAAAAAGTAGGGCTAAGCCCCTAAAAGAAGATCAAAACTTACCGTGGGCCAAAACTGACCCATGGAAGACCAAAGGGTAACCAAAAATTAATTACGGTGGGCCTAAATTGACCCATGGAAGACCAAATGTCGAAATATCATGGTCAAACAGGAACGACATCAAAAATAGGGCTAAACCCCTAAAGGCAGATCAAAAATTACCGCGGGCAAAAATTGACCCATGGTCGAAAAAATTAGGGGCGTTAAAATAGGGGGGTAATACGTACAACGTTGCTGACGCAACCGGTTGCGCAACCCTTCTTCGACGGTTGCAAAAAACTTTAGGGTTGCGAAAAAATTAGGGTTGGCAAAAAATTAGGGTTGCCAAAAAATTAGGGTTCTCAAAAAATTTGGGTTCTCAAAAAATTAGGGTTCTCAAAAAATTAGGGTTCTCAAAAAATTAGGGTGCTCAAAAGGTCAAGGCCCAAAAAGTGTCAAGGTAGTAAAAATACCTCAGGAAACAACGTGCGCGGTCAGACAAGGTCAAGGGCAAAGGTAAAATTGGGTATCATTTTTTACCCCAAGGTAGGTCTCCAATTTGGAGTAAAAATTTGGGGTAAAAAAAAATGTGTGCAAAATGGTATTCCTACTACTTATATATATATACTTTATCTTCGATTTTTTTTTATTGATTCACGGTATAATGGATAAAATTGAACCCCTAAAGACTTCCAATATTTTTATATGAACTCCAACAATCACTTACTATTATACTTTCAGTTTTAATTTTATCTTTAATGCAAGCAATACTTTCATCAGCATCGAGAATAGCATTCATACATACCTGAAAAAATAATATATAAAAAATATAATATTTTATCTAATCTAACGTAACTTAACTTAACTTAACTTAACTTAACTTAACTTAACTTAACTTAACAAACTAAAAAGTCAAAATACCTAACATAATCTACGTAACACTTCAAAAATAGTGTACTACCTTACATAATTATGACATAAACTATCGTAACAAAAAAAATAATCTAACTAAGCTCACAAGAAAAAAATAACTATATCTCTCTCTCTCTCTCTCTCTCTCTCTCTCTCTCTCTCTCTCTCTCTCTCTCTCTCTCTCTCTCTCTCTCTCTACCATATACATACATATAACTATATATATATATATATATATATATATATATATATATTAATATACTATATATATATATATATAGTATATTATATATTTATATATATATATATATATATATATATCTTATATATAATTATTAACTTTCTGAAACAAAAAAAGAGTTAAATTATTAAAAAGTTTTTGAGCTTCACCCAACATAAATATTTAAATGCTATTTAAAAATTTTATTTGTATAGGTTTATTTGATATCATAATTAATTCGATTTTCCAATATATCATATCACATTCCAAATTTTACCTAAGACCCATATATATATATATATATATATATATATATATATATATTATGTATATATATGATATATATA
>JABUQX010044022.1:22500-25000 GCA_015478945.1 Trachelipus rathkii
CCGCTGGATGAGTGAGTTCGCTCAGCCCGTGTGAAAAAAGAGGGTCCACTCTTAAACCCCTTTTAACTATCATGCTATTATAACCTCTTTTTTTTCAAATTTTTGAATCTTTTATTTAGCAGAAACAAGAATCAATATTTAATTATTTTAAACAAGGGTTGAGAATTAATTCTTAAAATAATTCATCCATTTCTTAGAATCTAAATTATGAAAATGTCTGATGTTTACGGACGAAACCGATAAGGAAATAATAAGTATAAATATGCCCTATATTGTTTTTACAAGGTATTTTCAAGAATAGGTTTAAGAAAATTAAATGAAAATTATAAGAAAATATTTCGGAAATTGGGAGCTAAAAGAAAGACTTAAAAAGATAATAATAATAATAATAATAATAATAATAATAATAATAATAATAATAATAATAATAATAATAATAATAATAATAATAATAATAATAATAATAATAATAATAATAATAATAATAATAATAATAATAATAATAATAATAATATGATATGTTAGAGGAATAACTGGGGAGGAGAAGAGTAGAGTGAAGGTGGTGGATGTATTTAAAAAGGGTAAATTTGATTTGCTTTCTGTGACTGAAATAAAGATGAAAGAAAGTGGTGAAGACGAGTGATGGGGGGTAAAATGTGTGTGTGTGCTGAAGTGGAGAAGAATGATAAGGGAGAGAAGGATTTCAGATTGTGATGAGGGACCTGTGGCACAAAGCTATGATGGATTTTGTTTGTGTGAGTACTAGAATTCTAGTGGTTAGATTTAAATTTAAGAAGGTCAACAATGTATGTGAGGTTGTATCATAAGGTCCATCTGAGGGTGATGTTGAAGAGAGTGGCTTTCTGTGAAAATCTAAATGATGTTTTGGATGGAGTTAGCAAGGGCTGCAGACTGATTGTGTTTGTCAGCTTAAAAGGTTGGATAAGTGATCTTAAAAGGGATGACATAATTGGTGAATTTGGGGTTGCAGGAGAAAATGAGAATGGTAGAAAGGTGAGTGATTTCTACGAGGAGAGAGATATGTGTGTAAGTAATATATTCTTCGGGCACAAGAGTATTCATAAATATACGAGAGTTGGGGTAGGTAGAGATGGTATCGAAGTGAAAAGAATGATTAATGAAGTATGTGATGGACGTTAAATCAGTGAAATAGTTGGGGATGGGAATATCAGATAACTTTGTTGTTTTATGTAAGATTAAGTTAGTAGGAGAATGGATAGGGAGGAAAGATATAAGGAAGGAAGTGGGAAGAATTAAGAGTGAGAAGTTAAGTGAACAAAGTTATAAGGATAAGTATGTGAGAGAACTTGGAAATAAATCAGTTGAATGAGAACAAGATGAAATTGAACAAATCTGGACGCGAATGAAGGAAGTCTTTGTTAGCAATGCAAGAGAGGTATGTAGATGTGTTAAAGTAGTCAGTAAGAATGTCAATAGCAAGTGAAGGAATGAAGAGGTAATACAAGCAGTTAAAAGTAAAAAGGAGACGTGGTTGAATGTGATAAAAGCCAATGATGAGGTTTCAAAAGAAAGGTTATATAGAAATATATAAAAAAAAGCAAGACTAAAATTTGCATACGTAGGTGAACAAAAATGATAAATAAACAATTTAGATGGAGGATAAATGGGAAATTGCAAGGGAATAGGGAGCTCTTCTGGATGGAAGTACAAAAGTTTAGGAAAGAGAATAAGAGGAATCTTCTTAGAAAATTGAATGGAGATGGTGCTTTCGTGACTGATAAAATGGATGCGATGAGATTGTGGAGGGAACACTTTGGAAATCAACATTAGCAGTAATAAAGAGTTGATAGTAAATGTGTATGGGTTTTATAGTGTAAGAAGAAAAATATATTTTGGGGATTAGGTAATTAGAAGGGTAGGTAATGTAATGGGTAGTCTGAGAAAGTTGAAGAATGGTAAATCCGCAGGTATAGATGGAATTACTGGTGAAATGATCAATAATGGAAGCGAGATTGTGATTGATTGGATCTGAAGTTGTGAAGATGTGCAATAAAGTGTATATGGAGAATATAGTTTGGAAGGATTGGATAAGAGCAGTAATAGTACCCTTATATAAGGGTAAAGGAGAAATGAACGAACTGTATGAACTATAGTTAAATTAGTTTACTGAGTGTTATATTAGGAAGATATATGCTGGTATATTGTTCGAAAAAATGTTTCTAGTAACTGAGGGACTGACTGGCGAACAACAAGTTGTATTTAAAAGTGGTATAGGCTGTGTAGATCAAATCTTCACGTTGAAAAATAATGACTGAGAAAATGATAGAGAAGAAGAATAGATTATATTTAGATTTTATGGAGTTGCAACAAGCATATGACAAGATTAATTGGGAATCTCTATGGCAGGTGTTAGTTACATATGGTGTCGGTGGTAGGTTTCTGAAAGGAATCAAAAATATGTATGTCCACAGTGAAGCGTGTGTATGAATAAATGGAGTTGAAACTGAATGGTTTAATA
>JABUQX010044023.1:0-10000 GCA_015478945.1 Trachelipus rathkii
ATGTACAACAACAAACCTAGCATATTTAAAGCACGAATAAACTGCTAACATTAGCAAAGTTCCATACTTAACAACAATAAAGTAACTAACATAGTATACAAAAACGTAACCTATTCACACTTTGTCGATCATATCTCTAACATTTCAATGTTAATTTTACACTAACATGATAATATTTAACAAAAATGTATCATAACAACAAAGCTTTTTTTACATTAACATATTAATATTTAGCAAAAATTTACCATAACCTTACTTAACTATCATAATACCTAACGGATAAATGAAATCATAGGAAAGTTTTATCCTCTGTAAACCTAAACTATGAACATAACATACTTAACACACATCAGCCAGATGAATAAACAGCGATCATTAACAACTTAACCAATAAAGCGAACACAGAGGGAAGTAAAACAAGTTTTCATTTTTTATAACATATAATTTTCATTGAAAAGAGCGTTATATAAATACATAAAAACATATAAGTTTATTTTAAATATATTAATTCATCTAATCAGAGGGACATAGGATTCAACATAAATTGAGCAAGTTCTATATATCTCTTCAGAGATTCAACACCATTTGAAATGATGTAAGTATAAATACATTCTGCAGCACTTAACCATTTTTCTGCATATTTTGGTTCAACAACCCTCATTCTCACACGCCCGAGAGAAATAAACTTATCCATGCTGCCAGTTATTAGCATACTCCTGTATACCCCATTATACGGTAAACCACATGTTTCAGTGTAAATATCGTAGATTACTCCATGAACTATATGTATTAACTCCTCAAGCATGTCGACATCGTCAAGATGTGATTTTAATTTGTTTTTCATTTTAATCAATGATGTAATATTTTCAGATGTTCGAACTATGAACCCTATACACCAGAATGTGGTATTATCGATGGGCTTCCAATAGTTGAGTACATCAAGGCTTTTAATATTGTCACACGACGAAAACAGCATCTATTCCTATTAGAACCTCTACACTGTCTCCAAGAAGGACATTTCACTACGAGTATATGATCAGATGACACACTTATCCTTTAACCATTGCTAATGTGATATCAATAATCTTGATGAATCTCTTCAACAGAATGGGATCCATCCTGCTTGAGCGTATAAATAGCTGGAGAATGAGTCACACTACTGGAGCTCAATTTCAAAGGGCTGTGCCTTTACCCTTATACCCCTTCTGTAAAAATTCTTCTGATATGGGTCTTCGTGCACTTCTCTGGGGGTGATTCCAAGTAGTGGGACCTGTCTCTGAAAATTGTTCTGTTATGTATAGTAAAGATCTGAGTGAGTGCATTCATGAAAGCTTTTGTATAAACATGAAGGTAACTCTAATGATAAGCCTACCTTGTAGCCTAACTGAACATCTGTGTGTCATATAGCATCAAACTTGTGGCAGTGATAGTTAGTCTTTTATAGGGCAGAGCAGGTTAAGTTTTTAGATGCAGTGGTAGTTACTTAATGATATTAATCAGTGTACTTTAGATAATGTTGACTGCTTTATCTTAATGTAAGGTATGTTTTATTTAGTTGAGGTGATATTATGTTAGCTTGACGGTTGTTAAAACTTTGTTATGATTATTAAATAATGATAATAATAATAATAATAATAATAATAATAATAATAATAATAATAATAATAATAATAATAATAATAATAATAATAATAATAATAATCAGACAGACCTACGGTCTGTCTGCCAGATGGTCGGTCGACCCGATCTTGCCCTTATGCATAGTAAAGATTGAGATTGTTATGTTGACGAGTGAACCCATCTTTCTAAGAAGACATGCACACGATGATATGTTTAAGTAACACAGTGTTGTTAGTAAGTTCGATTAACCCTATTATTGCTAGGTAGGTTAGTTTGTTAGGGTGTGAGAGATATCTTTGAAGGAAATGATTAGATTTATGTACTACTTTGACAGGGCTATGTAACTTTGCTTAAGGTAAATTTGATATTTAATGTAAATTTGAAAAATATATTGTCTTTGATAGGCTTTACACACTGTTAATTTAAGCATTTATTCATAGTTCAAGGTGTTTAGATCTGTTAGGTTATAATAGCTTTGTTAGAAAATGAAAGGTTTTGTAAGATATTACTGTGTTAGCTGGTGATGATGTGTTAGAAACGTGGGTTTAGGTTAAGTTTTTGCTGAGTAATGTTAGGTTTGAGCTGAAAATTTTGCTAATGTCTACGTTCATTCATAGTTCAAAATGATGTTATATTTGATATGCAAGACACTTTGATGAAGGTAGTATCAATTCAAAGTTCAAGATGCTGTTATCTTTGATAGTTTGGACACTTTGTTAAGGAATTTTGTTAGATAATACTGCTTTAGCTGCTGATGATATGATTGGAAAGCAGGGATAGGTTGAGTTTTGCTGTGTAATGATGGATAGGTTGAGAACTTATTCATAGGTCAGAATGTTAATGTCTCATTCATAGTTCCAAATGTTAGTATCTATTGTAGATTTTCGCCCATTGTAAGTGTTAAATATGTGTTGTTAAGTATGGAACTTTGTTAATGTTGGCAGTTTATTCGTACGTAAGGTATGTTAGGTTTGTCGTTGTACATTATATTCTTAGTTCAGGTTCTGATATGTTAGCTTTATTGATGTGAAAACTTTGCTACGTTAGCACATATTCGTCGACGGTATATAAAGAACTTATTTCTATGTTATATTTATTCAAAATGATACTCGAAATATGACTTGAATCGATAGATCAATAGATCAATAGATAATGGAAGGGTGGGAGTGCAGGGTGGGGAGGGTAGGGTGGGTGGTTTGATTTACTGATTATCTGATTTACTGCTTTAGGATCAGTAAACTATTGCACTTTACGATGATATTTTATTCAAAGAACATATTTTTATGTTATGTTTGAATAAAACTTTGTTATGATTTTTTTTTTGTTTTGTTTTGTCTGTTTGTTTCATATTATTGTGTTGTTGTTGTTGTCAGGCTAGATTATATGGACTTTCGAACTGATATAGTTCGTTCGTACGTCATATTCTTGTTTACTTTCTTCTGATTGGTTGAAAGAAAGAACCTCATTACATTTGAGGATTGTTTATACATTCGAGTTTCATCAGCCGGACATTTTTCGCTGTGCTGGAATGATGACGTCTCACTTCACCTCTACGCTTGTTGTCGACATCTTTACGAGGACCTTCGTTATTCCCAACGATTTGTCATTTATATTTATACGTAAACCGGATGGATCCCGATACATTACTTGTATTCCAGCCGTAGGTGCTAATAATAGACCTTTATTCATTTATGTTGAAGAATTCATCAAGATTATTGATATCACAGGAGCATGGGTAAAGGATAGGTGTGTGTCATCTGATGCATCAACTCGTAGTGAAATATCTAGCTATGGGGACAGTGTAAGAGGTTTTAATAGAATAGATGCTGTTTTCTCGTCGTGTGACAATATTAAAAGCCTTGATGTACTCAACTATTGGAAGCCCATCGATAATACCACATTCTGGTGTACATGTATAGGGTTCATAGTTCGAACATCTGTAAATATATTAGCTTTGATTAAAATAAAAAACGAATTAACATCACATCTTGACGATGTCGACATACTTGAGGACTTAATACATATAGCTCATGGAATAATCTACGATATTTACACTGAAACATGTGGTTAACCATATAATGGGGTATACAGGAATATGCTAATAACTAGCAGCATGGATAAGTTTATTTTTCTCTGGCGTGTAAGAATGAGGGCTGTTGAACCAAAATATGCAGAAAAATGGTTTAGTGCTGCAGAATACATTTATATCTACATCCTTTCAAAGGTGTTGAATTTCTGGAGACATATATAGAATTTGCTCAATTTATGTTGAATCCTATGTCCCTCTGATTATATGAAATAATATATTTAAAATAAACTTATATGTTTTTATTTATTTATATAACACTCTTTTCAATGAAAATTATATGTTATAAAAAATGAAAACTTGTTTTACTTCCCTCTATGTTCGCTTTTTTGGTTAAGTTGTTAATGATCGCTGTTTATCCATCTGGCTGATGTGTGTTAAGTATGTTATGTTCATAGTTTAGGTTTACAGAGGATAAAACTTTACTATGTTTGCATTTATCCGTTAGGTATTATGATAGTTAGGTAAGGTGATGATAAATGTTTGTTAAATATTACTATGTTAATGTGAAAAGATTTGTTGTTATGATTCTTTTTTGTTAAATACGACCATGTTAATGTAAAATTAACATTGATATGTTAGATCAAATATGTTATATCAGATATGATCGACAAAGTGTGAATAGGTTACGTTTTTGTTTACTATGTTAGTTACATTACTGTTGTTAAGTATGGAACTTTGTTAATGTTAGCAGTTTATTCGTGTTTAAGATATGCTAGGTTTGTTGTTGTACATTATATTCTTAGACCAGGTGATGCTATGTTGCGTTAGCATATATTCGTTGATCAGTGTATAAAGAACGTTTTTTATGTTGTATTTATCCAAAATGATACTCGAAATGTGACCTCGAACAATAGATCAATAGATCATGGGATGGTGGGAGGAGGGGAAGAGGGGAGGAGAGGAGAGGGCCGGGGAGGGTGGTTTGATTTACTGATTTACTGCTTTAGGGTATGTAAAAATGTAAATTTTTACGTTATAAACATAAAAAGAATAAAAGTTTTGTGTTATGTTATAGAAAATATGACTTGAATCAATAGATCAATAGATCGCGGGTTTGGTGGGGTGGGGAGGGCAATGTTGGTTGTTTGATTTACTGATTTACTGCTTTAGGGTATGTATAAATGCAAATTTTTTAAGGTAAAAACATGAAAAGCATAAAATTTTTAGTAAAGCAAAATGTTTTAAGCAAATAAAGCAAAAAAATGAATAAAAATTTGAAAAAATAAATAATAATTTTAAAAAAAATAAATAATAAAATTTAAAAATAATTAATATTTGAAAATGAGTCCTTGACTCAATTCAAGCATCTTGCTCTTCCTCCTGTCCTATTTTTCCTTCTTCTTCTCTGTCCTCTTCAAATTTCATCCTTCTATGTCAATTTCCAAGATTTTGAGGCTCAGCCCCAACACCATGTGAGCGTAGCAACACGTAACTTCGTGTGTGGCGAAGTTACCTTATAAGGAAGATGCATACCGAGTTTCATCCTTCTATGTCAATTTCCCAGGATTTGGGGCATATCCCCATTCCCTAATGGGTGTAGCGTCACATTACCTCGGCTGCACCGAGGATACCTTATAGGAAGGGTGTATACCAAGTTTCATCCTTCTATGATCATTTTCAAGATATTGGGGCACAACTCCAACACCATATGGGCATAGCGTCACTTTATTTCGGCTGTACCGATGGTACATTATAAGAAGGGTGTATGCCAAATTTCATCCTTCTGTGATCATTTTCAAGGTATTTGGGCACAGCCCCAACACCATATGGGCATAGTGGCACTTTACTACCGAAAATACATTATAAGAAAGATGTATACCGAGTTTCATCATTCTACGGTTATTTCCTACTTGGAGGGGGCCAACACCCCCTCTAGGGGGTGTACGGCCATTTAACTTTGGATGCTGCGAGGATACCTTTTATAATGGGTGTATACTAAGTTTCATTCTTCTACGATCATTTTCTATTTCTAGGGACCAGCACCCCTCTACGTGGGGTACATGTTCACGTAACCTCGTCTACGACGAGGTTACCTTATTTGAAGATTGTATATCACGTTTCAGCCTTCTACCACAATATCCAATGTTTGTGGGCCAGCACCCCCTACCGGGGGTGCATGGTCACCTAACCTCGTCTGCGACGAGGTTACGTCATCCCTAAACGGGGTGTCAAGTTTGAGAGAGACACCATGTAGCAAACTCCAACCAGTGCGTGATGCGGTGCGCTGCGGGACCGCTGCAGGGAGGTGTTAACGCTTTGAACAACTATTATACATGCATAATTAACAAATAAAAAAAATAAGAATATAATAAAAAAAAAAACTAAAATATTTCGATCCACCCTTATTTATGTGTGCGTGTGTGCATGCTCGCGTGCGTAAGATTTCGACCCAAAATCGATACAATGCGGGTATCGATTTTTCGACGCAGCGCTCAAGGTCAAATTTACTTTCACTTTTAGGGTGCCTTCGTACAGCCCTACTACTATTAGTATTCCCTATCATAAAAGATTCCAACATTTTTCTATTGTTATCTTTAGCTATAGGGGAAATAATTTCTGCACATTCCATATTTATGTGGTGATCTTCCGATTGTCTATGCATAGCCAATGTTGAATTTGAATCATCTATTCTCAAACTATACACATGTCAGCATTTCCTCCTTTTAAAATCAGTTGTTTCACTTATATAAATTTTCTTTCATCCTTCACATTCCCCTTTAGGACTGGCGCCAATTTTTGATTCGGGCTGAGCCCAATTTCACCCCTCTCTAAAAATGGACATAAAATTCGTAATTTTCGCCGATTTTTGACTGTAGCTTTTTCTGACGTCTAAAACGTCGTTTTCGAGTGTTTTTCCGTGTCTGTAGTCATTGTTTTGGTATTTTCATTTTTTGAAAATCTATGTTTTTGACATTTGCCGAACTCCTTCAATTTTTTTCCGAAATGACTTCAAACTTGAAATATACAAAGATCGGACTATTATCTAAAAAGTGTAATGAACGGAATTTTGATATTTGACCTTTATATCTGAGCATTGTTCGATTTTTGAAAACTACTATTTTGGGGTTTTCAAAGTGAAAAGTTGGGATATTTTCTTTTTGTTTATCCGATCTGCAGGAAATTTTCAGGATATTTGTAGTCGGGGGAGATGCACATTTTTTATTTAGATAACTTCTATGTGTATGCAGTAGTTTTGGATTTGTTCTTGGAACAAATTTTGAAAAAGTTTTTTCTGGAAATTTAAAAAAAAAAATTCTTTTGAGTATGCAGAAAAATAAATTATCTAAGTAGAAAAGATGTATCTCTCCCGACTATGTAAGCCCTGAAAACTTGATGTTGATCGAATAAGTATATATATGATGAGACATATATATATAATATAGTATAAGATATATATTATTATTATTATTATTATTATTATTATATATATTATTATTATTATATATTATTATTATTATTATTATTATTATTATTATATATAAGTATATTATTATTATTATTATTATTATTATTATATTATTATTATTATTATTATTATTATTATTATTATTATTATTATTATTATTATATATTATTATATATTATTATTATTATTATTATTATATATATTATATATATATATATATATATTATTATTATTATTATATATAAATATATATATATATATATATATATATATATATATATATATATATATATATATATATATATATATATATATATATATATATATATATATATATATATATATATATATATATATATAAGTATATATATATATATATATATATATATATATATATATATATATATTATATATATATATATATATATATATATATATACATATATATATATATAAATATATATATATATATATATATATATATATATATATATATATATATATATATATATATTATATATATATAGCAGTATATATATATATACATATATATATATATATATATATATATATATATATATATATATATATATATATATATATATATATATATATATATATATATATATATATATATATATTTTTTTTATATCTTATAAATATATAAATTTAATTATTTATATATTATATATATATATATATATATATATATATATATATTATATATATATTATTCTGAATATTTTCACTCTTTCAAACGTTTGAATTTCTTTTGAAAAGAAATATTGATATTTTTTTCTACTTATTTGATCAACATTAAATTCTTCAGATCTTGTATAGCCGGGCGCGATACATCTTTTTTACTTAAACAATTTTTTTGTATACTCATAAGAAATTTTTTTTTAAATTTCCAAAAAATGTTTTTTTGAAAATTTGTTCCAATAACAAATCCAAAACTACTGCATATACAAAGAAGTTATCTAAATAGAAAATGTGCATCTCCCCAGACTAGAAATATGCAGATCGGATAAACAGAAAATAATACCCCAATTTTTCAATTTGAAAACCCAAAAATAGTAGGTATTGAAAATTGACCAATGCTCAGATATGGGGTCAAATATCAAAATTCCGCTCCTACACTTTTTTAGATAATAGTCCAATCTTTGTATATTTCAAGTTTGAAGTCATTTCGAAAAAAAATTGTAGGAGGAGTTTCGACAAATGTCAAAAACATAGATTTTCAAAAATTGAATCAACCCGAAGCAATAATTGGACCCTGTCTTTTATAAACTAAACAGCTAGTATTTTTGTTCTTAAGGTTTCACTTGTGTGTTTTAATAAATTTTTCAATGTTGTTGGCACTGATTATACCAATTCACATTATTTTAGACAAATTAATAAATTCTCTATTTTGAAAGATTTCGCCCCCAATATATCATAAAATCTATTTTTTTTTTTTTTTTTTTTTTTTTGGCGAGTGATAAAGTCCTTTTGACGAAAAATCAGGGTAATTTACAGACAAAAAAACGTGTTTAATATATTTTATCTTATTGTCTAAATACTGAGGACTACATATTTTATAAGCTCTTAAAAATTGACCCTGTACACCTTTTTTAATATAAGTAGAATGGGATGAACACCAATGTATATATGAATCTGTGTGGGTTGGTTTGCTATGTACTTTAAATTTTATATGATCATCAGATCTCATTACAAAATACATCAAAAAAGGCAGATTTAAATCCAAAGACCTTCTTAAAGTAAAACAAATAAAAGGTACAAATCCATTTATCATAACTAACAAATATTCCGGGTTGAATTTATTACAGATTATCACAAATACATCGTCCACTTATCGTACCCATGTTAAGTTCCAACTTCTGAAAGTATCATTCAAAAACTTTTTTCTCAAAAAGCTTCATAAAAATGTTACTCAGTACTAATTCAAAGAAACCATGATCCAAAATGATTTTGCTCAATTCTTTGATTATACCAAACCTTGTAGAAAAATGAAAATCATTTTCTTCCAAATCACTGGTACATTGGTAAACAGAGAAACATCATCATAAATTACGAAGGTCATATTTTTAAAGTCCTTAATTTAAATTTTTTTTCCGATAAATTCTTGAAATTTTTTAAGATGATAATTTGAAATATTTCTAACTAATTTCGAAAGCTCTTTTGCTCCCCAAGCAGACAACCTATAAGCAGACAACCTATACTCTATATTAGAAACTATTGGACATAGGGAAATATCTTGCTTGTGTAATTTTGGCAGGCCATAAAAATATGATAACTTTGATAAATAAGACTTAAAAGAAATAAACAAATCCGGAAAATCATTCAAAATATCTTTTAACACTTTTTGAAACTAGTGTGAGAATTTTTCAAAGGGTTGCTAGTAAGTTTTTTATAAGTATTCGTATCACAACAGGATTGTAATTTTATTTATATATTCCTCTTTAACATAAACACGATTTTATTACCTTTGTCAGACTTACTAATTATTATTATATCTTAAAATTTCTTCAATTTCTTTAAAGAAAAATAAAGACTTTTGGGAATATTGGGGTTTGAAGCTTTCACCAAATGAGATAAAAGAAGACCCTTGAGACAACTCAAATCCATTTCTGAAAGTTTCGAAGCACTTATATATATATATATATATATATATATATATATATATATTATATATATATATATATATATATATATATATATATATATATATATATATATATATATATATATATATATATATATATATATATATATATATATATATATATATATATGTGTGTGTGTGTGTGTGTGTGTGTGTGTATATGTGTGTGTAGGTGTGCTTGTGTGTGTGATTCCTGTAGTTGGCCCTGACAAAACACCTA
>JABUQX010044023.1:17500-34035 GCA_015478945.1 Trachelipus rathkii
TGATAGTAGACAGAGACATATATACATATATATATCTATATATATATATATATATATATATATATATATAGTAAGAAGAACTATATATATATATATATATATATATATATATATATATATATATATATATATATATATATATATATATAAATTATATATATATATATATATATATATATATTGCTCATGTCCATGTGAATAATGTAGCCGAAGTCAATTTTTTTTATAATTTACGTTATCGAACAAAATGTACAACAGCGCGCATAGCTAAAAACTTTTTTTCTCTATAAAAATATAACTTTATTACAACATGTTTAGTTTATAGTTTATAGGGTAGTTTGGAAAATAGATAGCAGGAGTATGTTCCAGACTTTACCAGTGGAGTACATGTAAGATTGAACATAGCTGTTAAGACTGAGGTCAGAGAGAGCATAGAAAAATATGAGACTGTATAGAAAGGTGTGTCGCAAGAACCCTTCTCAATGGAGGAGGTATGTGATTGAAGAGCTCAGAAGAGCAGTGTCCGTTATAATAACGATGAAATAAAGAGAGTGATGCAACAATTCACTTGATAAGACGAAAAGTCCTAGACTCAACCATTTAAAGAGGAACAGTGTGAGTGTAATCACTCCAGATGAGTGTGGCATACTCTATACATGGGCAAACGACCCCCTGTAAATATCAAACTGAGGTGGTGTGAAGAAATTCTGAATGTGCCTCAGAACACCCAACCTTTTAGAAGCTTGTTTAAAAAGACGAGTAATATGAACCTTCCAATTAAGGTCACGAGAAAAATAAACACCAAGAATATTAAGGACAGACGAAGGTTGAGTTATGTCTTTACAAATAAGATGTCATAACTCTGTGAAAGATTTGTGGAGTGGAAAGATGGAGGAGCTGAGCTTGAGTAATTGAAAATAACCTGTTCTCAATGCCTCAAAGAAATTCTGAGAAAGATCAGATTCTAGTTGATCCAAAGGGGCCCTTTCTAGTTTGAGTTAATTGTTGTTGAAAGACATCATCAAATGAGGAGTAATGAAAAGTGAAGTCTTTGGCATAGGAGTAGATGTGTGATGAAACAATAAAGAGAGGTATTTATGAAAAGTAGAAAGAGTTAGAAAAAACAGAACCATGAGCAACACCACTATTTATAGATTTAAAGGATGAGCGTTGCATTCACCAAAATACTGAAAGAAAGAGGACCAAGAGACAGAAAGCATTGGCGAGCAGAGAAACGATTAGAAGAATTGAGGTGTTTTTAAACCTTCCATGCTAGGTGATTCGAAAACTATAGAAAGAATAGAAGTTATGAGAGATTGGCGATATTTGGAGGGCTGAGATGGGTCCCTTTTTGTCCAAGAGCACCTTTCCAGCAAGAAAAAAAGGCCAAAGTAGAAAGACAGAGACGGAATAATTTAACAAGGCAAAGTGCAAGCTTGAAAGCACAAGTTTTGAGAACTATAGGAGGAATACCATCAGAACCGTAAGCATTCTTAGTGTCAATCTCTGAAAAAGCAGAAATAACACCTTTTGAAGAAGTTACATTATTAGCATAAATATGTTGGAGGTAGGTGGAGAAGAAGGAATAGCACTGGAATCGTCTATGGTGGAATTAGAAGGAAAGGTTTGAGCAAAGAGTTTAGCTTTATTGGAAGGTTAAACGGCAGTTATGCAGACGGAAAATACTAAAAAGGGGTAAGAGGAAGAAGCAAAGTTAAGATTTAACATTTTTTTAAAATGTCAGATATTACGTGAGGAAGATGAGCCAGTAAGATTATTGCATTTTCTACTGAGAAAAGAATTTTTTGGTGTCATGGAGAATTGATTTTGCACGATTTTGTGATGAAATATAAGTGACAAGGGTTTCTGGAATTGGAAGATGATAGTAATTCCTAAAGGCAGCGTCCCTGTGGCTAATAGCACAAGAACAAGCAGAGTTAAACCAAGGTAATCTAGGTTTAGTTGAATGTAAAGATCATGGGGAGCACGCCTCCATGCCAGAGAGAATTAACTCGCGCTTTGCACACTCCGAGAGACCCTGTCCACGGAAACTGTAGTCATTCCATGGGAAATCATAGAAGTACGACCGTAAGTGCCAAAAACGTTTTCTCGCCATAGGCGGGGGTCTTTCCTGCGGACGACTTGAAGAGATAGAACAGAAAACAGAGATATGAGAGTGATCGGAGGGACCCAGAGGAGGAAAGAATTTAACAGAACTAGGATAAGAATTAGAGATTAGGAAAAGTTCTAGAATGTTGGGTTCATCTCAAAGGCGATCAGAGATACGAGTAGAAAGCTGCACTAACTGCTCATGGTAATTCTGGATAGAAAAGCCCTAACAAGTTCATAAACTTTATCTTGAGAATTAGAGGAAATCAGTTGGCAGTGGAGAACGTTGAAATAAACCAAGAATGATGATTTCAGAAAAATGTGAAGAAGAGAGAGAATGTGTTATAATTTATTATGACAGGTTATATTGAGCCATTAGGTAGAATATTTGGAAAACTCCAAATCAAAGCCACGGGAACAAACGATTGCACACATTGGCACAACTGCCTTGTGTGAAAATTGAGGGAAGAAATAGCAGAGTATAGAGTAGAGCTTGAAGTCAGAACGCTTAAAAACCTAAAATTTTGGTTAGGAATAACAGATGAGGTTTAGAGGAGGAGAGGTGATGTTCAACAAAATGAAAATTAGATTTAAAGCCGAGAAGGTTGCTGAAATTTATGAAGAAAGAAGACTGTACATACGAACAGACAGGCAATTTCGTGACGATGCCAACCCCACCGGAGGCTGTCAATGGCATTTAATGGTGATGAGAGTAGGGTTATTTTTGGAAGCTACCCCTATAGGCTTCTCCGAGGCTAATCGGGTGGCTGCCATTTTATACCATTTTTTTATTTTCTTTTTAAGAGGTAAGTGTTGTCTGTAATTGTATTTTATGGTGTGTGATAAGGGAGAGCTTACTCCATCGTAAGAAGAATATGGATATGAGCACAAAAGGGAAGAACAATTGGGCACTGGAATGCCATGGGATGTACTCTAATACTCCATATATGCCCAATGGTGAGTAATCTCATCGCTTCAAGAGCGCTACTTCTCATATATATATATATATATATATATATATATATATATATATATATATATATATATATATATATATATATATATATATATATATATATATATATATATATATATATATATATATATATATATATGTTTCGGTGCGGTGCGGTGCGGTGCGTGGTGCGCAAATTTTGGTGCAGTGCGGTGCGCTGTGGTTCGCTCTCGGTGCGGTGCTAGTGCACGACCACTCGGTGCGGAGCGGTGCGGTGCGCAAAAATCCGGTGCTCGGCCAACACTAGTAATTATTTATTTATTTATTTTCACTGGTGTAAATATTTTTGTTTATAAATTCATTTTTTAATTTAGTATTTTAAATTTTTTAAATCCTGTAAGTGTTTTTCAAATGCTTAACTTCAGTATTTACTAGTGTTTTTGTAATTTTAGTCTTGAAAATGGAAAAGGACATTTCCGAAACGCCGGCCGGTTTTAGTAAAAATGAACTACGTATTCTGGGTCTTCTTAATTATATATATATATATATATATATATATATATATATATATATATAGAGAAGATATATATATATATATATATATATATATATATATATATATATATATATATATATATATATATATATATATATATATATATATATATGCTCATGCAATTAAAATGTTTGTATAAGAAATAAATGGATGATTCCAATTATCTTTTTGATTCTTTTTTTTAATGTCACCTTCAGATTAATAGAATCACAACTCCTCATGAAACTTATCGAATATGAGAAATGCTTAACTCAGTCCTGTATTATAAGTCAGCATTTCAACATGCGCGTTGTTTGAAGGGTGTAAATTTTAAAGAAAATATAAAAGATTGTTTCAGATTTTACCAGTTGAGTTCATTAAAGAATCACCATTGCACTAAAGGCAGATTTCGGAGAGTTTGTTAAGGATGGATGGGACTATATGAAAAGAAGATTTCAATAAGAGCTTTAGTCAGTGAGGATGTATATGAATAAGGAGCTTCATTAAGCCGTCTCCAATGAAATATTGTTAATACAGGAAGAGAATTGTAGTTCGAAAGCTAGCGAGAGAGTTTGGAGAAAGAAAAAAATAATAAGAGAGTTAAACCGAAAAGGCCAAGGCTCTATCATTTCAAGAAGAGTTGTATTTATGAAATCACACTAAGCATGTGATATGTACTCCATACAAAAACAGTGAACTTTACAATAGGAAGGAAAATAGGGTGGTGTGAGTTCTGAAGGAATCTCAGAATACCAAAGATCTTAGAAGCTTGTTTGGTGAAAGAAAAAGTGTTTTCCTTCTTTAAATGATCGTAAGAAAAGGAAATGCCAAAAAAATTAAATTACAAGAGAGTTTGAGTTATATGTTTTTGCTAATGAGGAGTTAGTTGCGTGAAACCCAAAATAGGAAATACTATAATAGTGTATGGGAGAGAGTTTAAAGTTTTGAAAACACCGCTACTCGTCCAATCAAAGTAATTAAATAACGTCGGGTCTGGTATGCACCTGGATGGGAAACCACCTGGAAACACCTGATGCTGTTAGCGTTTACCTTCCTTCATTTTTAAACGAACAGCTATGTTTTGGGATTGTCTCCCCAGGCGATTAATGATACAAGTAGGAGCCAAGCTATCTGCTCAAGATTGATAGAGATTTAAGGTATTTATTATGAGCTGCTCTATCTGCTCAAGATAGAAAGACAATTAAGATACGAGTTGCATCTTCAGAAATGGAGTAAAACCAGTGGTAGTGATTAGCTTTGAAATTAGTCAAAATGAGAATTTCAGAGAAACAAGAAGAAGAAGAAGAAGAAGAAGAAGAAGAAGAAGAAGAAGAAGAAGAAGAAGAAGAAGAAGAAGAAGAAGAAGAAGAAATATGTTTTATTTTGGAGTTAAGCTAGTCGAGAGACCATATAATATGCAATGGGGTAGGAAATGAACAAACAAAACAAATGGATTAAGACAGGACTTTTTTGCAAAAGGATTCAGTTGGATTTAGACATGATTTTTTTGCAAAAGGTTGACTCCATATGTTAGAAAATTTGGTAGATTATATATTGAAAATAGAAACACAAACAACATCGTTCCACATGCACTCATAGCATCTGCCTTTTGATAAAAACTGAGGATAGAACAGTAATAAGGTAAAGAGGTGAGTGTGCTGTAGGAAAGCTCATACACAAGACTTTCGATTAATATATATATATATATATATATATATAATATATATAGTATATATATATATATATATATTAATATTAGAATATTTAGTATATCATAGATAATATAGATATCTATAGTAAAATAATATAATAATAAATATTATAAAATATAAAAAATAAAAATAATTATATATAATATATTATAATATATATTATAAAAATATAATATATATACATATATATAATAAAAATTATATATATATATATATATTATAATAGTATATATATATAAATGAATAATAATATTTATAAAGAAAAATTAACATTTTAAAAACTTTCAAATATTAAATTCGGTCTTCATAGCTGATTAAATTTTTGCTTTATCAGCATATTCTTAATAAACTGAAAAGAGAGAATGAAAGGAAAGCCAGAATAATTGGCCTCATTTCTAAGTCTCATTAATTGATAGATAGTTAAGTGAATTAGAGGAAGTTAAAAGAGTTACCACGAGTAATTACGTGATCCAATAATTTAAACGATATATAGAAATTGGTTTTACAATATTGGAAGATTGGATCTATTCTTTGTCGGACTCTCTCTGTCTGTTTGTTAGTCAATATAAAATTGAAAAAAAAAAAAAAAAAAAGAAATTCGTATGAATGGAAATTTTTTAAAAATATTAACTTGACTTAATGATGTTAAACGTTTTATTTTATTTATTTTTTTTTTATATATCATAACTTTTATAAGCATGAGAAAGTTTATCCAACATTTTTCGAAACTTTTTCATAATATTTAATTGTTAAAATTTACAGTTAAATATTTTAATTTCTTTAATTCTCCTGTTCTACTTCGTGTGCATGGTCTGACATAAATTTAATGCTAATTTTACTTCTTTCAGGAATTACATCCCTTAAGCATTTAAAAGTAAGTAGGTCATAAATTTATAGCCTTCCCTCTTCACATCCTTTATTTAGAATAATTAAGTTATAATATCATCAATAATATAGTAATATAATATATATATATATATAATATATAATATATATAATAATATCTATATATATATATATATTATATAATATATATAATATATAATTTATATATATAATATTAAATATATATATAATATATATATATGTATATAGATATTTATATATAGATAAAGTGCGTTGATATATAATAAAATAATTATATAATTATATATATATATTATAATGATATATAATAATATAATATAATATATAAATATATATATATATATATATATATATAGAATATAAAATATAATAAATTATAATAAAAATAATATTATATATATATATATATAATATATATATAATATATATTATATATATAAATAATAATATATAATAACTATATATAATTATATTATTATAATATATATATATAAATAATTATATAAATATATATATATATATTATAATATATATAAGAATATATTACTAATATTAATATTTATATATATATATATATATATTATATATAATAATGTATATATAAAATATATTATAATATATATATATGATATATATATATATAATATAATATATATAATATAATATATATATATATAATATATATATAATATATATATATAATAATTATGATATATATATATAATATAATATATATATATAATATATATATATACTATATATATATAAGAAAAATATAATATATATATATAAATAAGATATATAATATATATATAAATATAATATAATTAATAATATAAAATAAGTATAATATAAATAATATATATATATATATGTAAGTGTCTAAAGCTGACATCATATTAACAAGAAAACGGCAACAGCTACACTAAAACAAATTATATTATCTATAATCTGCAATAAATTTTAGAAATAGTTTAATAAAGTGGTGAAATTTATAAATAAGAAAGTAGTTTTATTTGAAGTAAACATATATCTTAGAGTAAATAGTTTGATCGTCTAGTAATATTAGGTTTCTAAGATCGAAAATCCGTCCGGTCTACGATGCTATTGGGGCATAGCCCCGAAACAATTTAAATACATGGAAGAGTCATAGGTTGAGGTTTCAAGGTTTTATTTAGTTGTATTTCTGTTCAACTCGGTATTCCGTATATCTATAATATACTATAATATATATTATACTATATATATTAATAATATATAATATATAGATATATAAAAAATATAAATTATATATTTACTATATATATAATATAATATAATAATATATAATAATATATATATATAGTAGTGATCCGACAGTCTGACCGAAACCAGCCTTTTCGATATGAAGGAAATAGAGCCTATCGTCTGAAACTGGAATATAACTCTGTAAGGGATAAGCATGAAATCCGTGAAAATTTCCAGTCTGAAGATGTATATAGAGGGGCACACCCGAGAGCGTATCCGCACTACGCCCGCGTTTACGCCCTTTGCTTCCAAACACGAAGGATTGATTTAAGCCCTAACGAAGTTAGGTTCGAGGGTGATACGTAATCTCGTCGGAACGAGATTAACGTCACGGCGTGAGCGCACGCGTAAACATACACAACACATTATGTTATGATTATATATTATAATATTACTATATATATAATTATTATATATTAGTATTATATTATTCACGTAGAAGATTCGATTTCCGAAGAAAATCGAATCTGAGTCGAGAAGAACGATCCCTGTAAGGGATCGTTTTTTTTACGCACAATCTGATCTTTCCGCCGCTGTTGCTTCTTCGCATCCGGTCCTGTCCAATATATATCTACAATGGTTAAAGAGTTACCGTATCTGGTTAAAATTTGGAGATAGTTATATGGTGAGGTAACTCGTCGTAGACGAGTTACGTCCCCACTGTCCGAAGGGGACCCCCACCCCCCTTAAAAAATCGAATGGTCGGAATGGTTGAAAATTTGGTGAGAAGGCTCAGAGTTGAATTTCTTATCAAAAAAAAGAAATACTTGGTAGTGAATCTGTGAGTTGGCTCCGCACCGGTCGCAGAGTCCACTGGCGGTGCCTAGTTATAAACAGTCGATAACACAAGTTGGTGTCTTAAGTGTTTACGAGGTCGTAGAGTCGAATATATGTTATAAGCCGTGAGGTGTCAGGACCCCCCCATTAGGGTCCCGACTGAAAAAAAGAGCACAGAGTGCAAAATACAAGAATCGAACAGGAGGAAGAAAGAGGATGAAAAGAATAATATAGGAGAAACGATGAAGAAGGAATTAATGACTCAAAAGATAGAATGTTGCACAAGCTACAATCAAACCGGTGCATACAAACAAAGGCTCGGCGCGGTGCTGCGTTATTAAATTGTGTGTTAATGATACAAGAT
Source organism: Trachelipus rathkii (assembly GCA_015478945.1). Lineage (NCBI taxonomy): Eukaryota > Metazoa > Arthropoda > Malacostraca > Isopoda > Trachelipodidae > Trachelipus > Trachelipus rathkii. The sequence goes on from JABUQX010044023.1 coordinate 26,107, forward strand.
TGGGTCCTTATATAGTTATGGACTGTAGATTCGAAAAAACGGTTCAAACCATCAAAGAAAAAAATAAAAAATAAATAAATAATAAATAAATAAATAAAATTTTACATTTTATGTTTATAACTTAAAATTACGTTTTTTACATACCCTAAAGTAAATCACTAAATCAACCACTATCCAACCCCCTCCTAACCATCTGTGATCTATTGATCTATGATTAAGGTCACATTCTCGATAGTTAAATATAAAACAAACATAAAACAATATCAAAGTATACCAATATAATGGCCGAACGAACAAAAGTTTCACATAATTAAAGCTTACTCAGCATCATCTGAATATGCAATAAACCCAAACGAGAGACTTAGCCAGCTTAAACAAAATAATGGTTAACATTAACAAAGGACCACACTTAAAACCAGTAAAGTAACTCACATAACATCCAAAAACGTAACTATTCACACTTTGTCAAGCATGTCTCTAACATAACAATGTAAATTTACATAACAATGGAATATGTAAAAAAATTACCTAACTGTGTGAATTATCATACAAGACCTATGAATATAATCTAACGTAACAAAAGTTTTCAATATTAATAAAGTCAACATAACATTAACCCATAACTAAGAATATAATGTTCAAAGGCAAACCAGGCACATCTAAGCAAGAATAAACTGCTAAAATTAACAAAGCGATTCACATACAACCTACAGCACTAATCCAATTAATGCATATCTTAGAGAAACTTAAAAAAGTCCATGGAAGAAGTTTCATCAACATAAACCTTTACGTCAATATAAGGTATAGGAGAGACCAATGACATCATCAGAAGATCTTGCCAACACAATTCGAAATGCTTGCTAATGGAGTCATTGATGCTATATTCAACCCTCATACGAATCCTATCATAGTCAAAATCTTGTAAAGACTAGAAGGATACGTAGAGGGTGAATCAATTTCACCTTTGACGATGATCAGTCACCTGCCTGGAAATACTATGTAAAGGTCATCGTTAAGAGGACATTCGTAGGAGCAGAATAGAGGTTCATCATACGGACACAGCGAAAATATCTTACGACGAAATGGATGTATATAACAGCTCTTAAGCGTAACGAATCTTCTTCAACAATCAGAAGAAAGTAACAAGATATCATATGCACGAACGAAACAATCAGTACAAATAGGGGTATATATTCGTAGAACACAACAACAACAACAACAACAACAACAACAACAACAACAAAAACAGCCAAAAATAAGTTCTTTAATATATCGAACCAACGAAATATATGCCCCAAACGTAACATGTTTTCACATTAATAGCTAACATAGCATCATATGAACTAAGAATTATAGGTACAATAACAAATCTAACACACCTGACCTAGAATAAAACCAACTAACATTAAACAAGTTTCATACTAACAGCAGTAAAGCACCTAAGCATAGCATACAAAACGGTAAACCTATTCACGTTACTTTTTCAAGCATACTCTAAAACATAAATCGAGTTAATTTACATAACAAATGATTACGTAGATTTAGAGTAATCCATATCTGATAAACATATCACAAAATAAGTTCTTTATAGACTAACCATCGAAATATATGCTCACATAACAAGTTTCATAGTAATATTCAGCTAACAAGCATCACATGAACCAGAAAATAATGAACAAAACGTAAACTAACACATCTTACGTCCTATATAAACTGTTAACATACAACAAAGGTCCACTAACTTAAAACCAAATAAAGTAACTAACTTACAGTAAAAACGTAACCTTATACTTTTTTTCCAGGGCATCTTAATTTCTTGCGTTCATCTTACATCGACACCGATACATCGGCCAAACCTATCATAACCCTTGACCGATATCAACAGACCAAACGAAGATATGCAATACACCAAAGTTTTTTGCATAATCAATAGTAAATTTAACAAAAAATATCTTGCTTAGGTGAATGAACATGAGGTCTTGAGACTCATTGGAATAACAAAAATACAGTCTAAGGATTACAATTTTGTTATGCTATAACCATTGCATAAAGGATGCAATACTTATTATATTGTCCCTCTGAAGGAAAACCAACCAAATGTAGCCAGCGCCTTCGAGTAGATAAATATAAATGACACAGTCGTTGGGATAACGAAACTCCTCATGAAAAATAGCAACAACAAGCGTAGAGATGCGGGGAGATATCACCGTATCGCACTGCGAAAAACTATCCTACTGAAGGAAATAGAGTGTATAAACATCCCTTTAAAGTAATAATCTTTCTTTCAACCAAATCAGAAGAAAGTAAATCAAAGAAGCCACCGTCGACATAAACATATGCAAGTTCAAAAAGGGAATATTCCATTAGACAACAACATCAACAACACCAACACACCATAGTACAAAGATTAAGCTCTATATACAAACCAACGATAGAGCTACATAACAAGTTTCAACCATAATCATAAGCTAACATGCATCATGGACTACGAAAATAATGTAGCAACGACGAATCTATCACGAAATAAACACTAACAACAAAAGTACTAACTTACTGATCACAGTAAAGTACCAACACAGCGTACAAAACGTAAACTATTCACATTTTTTCAAGCATATCTCTAACTATCATTGTTAATTTACATAAACAACTGATTTACGTAGCATTAAGAGAATCATTTCGTAAACATAGCGCAAAATTGAGTTCTTTAATACTAACCACGAAATATGCATACATAACAAGTTTTTCATATAATATAGCTATACATAACTTCATATGAACTAAGGAAATAATGTACAACGACAAACTAGCACAACTTAAGCACAAAAACTGTTAACATTAAAAAAGCTCCACACTTAACACCTGTAAAGTAACTAACATTGCTTAACAAAACGTTAACTAACTCATCACCTTTCCAAGCATACCACATAAGAACGTTAATCTTTTACCATTGAAGACATAACGTCCCAACATATTTAACAAGGATTATATTCATAAACACTGTCCAATGATCAACACACCAAGCCACGAATACATGATGTACATACACAGCTTTACCTCCAAAATAAACAACTAGTTACTTTACTACTACTATCACCCCATCTAATTATGCTACTCTAACCACACCACGCTTAGCATACCGCAACATATCCAACCACTAAGAATACTCCATCGTCCCCAGGCAACTCTAACATACACTCCTCACCTCGCAGTAACGAAAACCCAGCTAACACACGAAACTACACTCCTACCACTCCAAAGGTCAGCTAGCTAATAGTCAACACAAACTACGATATTTCCCACACTACTCCTCGTATAACACCAGGTTCAACACCATCACCACCCACAATCAAATCATAGCTCAGTGGTTCCAATCTCCTACCAACACCTGTCACCAGTCATCGAACCTAACGAATACACCCCACTACAACAAGCTCACTGTCTCCTGCCGACTCAAACCCACCATTCGACCTCAACCTGAAACCAACCAAGACATGTAGCAAATTCTACCAGGCAACCCTCACACATACCCCGCCCACTCTAGCATCCACTTCTAACACATCAAGTCTTAACCCACACCGTATAATCATACCAACACAATCATTCTCACACAAATCACGTGTTCACATTCACATTGTCAAAAGTAATAGTTAACAAACGTACCAACTTACGAATACAACAGTTTTCATTAATCAAGATATCTAAAGCAACACCTAACCTTCCGAGAGAAAACCCATGGGATGTGCCCTTGTAACACCTAACGCTTCCATGAGGTAACATGAAATATTTTTAATCCTTACCGCTATTAGACTCCGCCCCCCCTTTCAAGAAAATATCATCAAAACTGTAGATAGCAACAGCGCATCAATTACAGAGGCGATATATAGCAACGTAAAGCACTGTAAGCACACTGGAGATCACCCCAGAGAAGATGCACGAACGACCCATCTCGGGGTACCGCTAAGGGTGTAAGCGTAAAGGGCACAGCCCTTTGGGCTGAGCCCTTATGTATGGAGCATAAGACGAGTTATATATCTTATAGAGACGAGATCGATCGCGCCTACAGACGAGAGTCACGTGATCTAATATGTTGTCTCGGCGTCAGCCATGAGACGCGCAGCATCTCATAGACCTAGGTTGTAACCGTGTCATTGCGACAGTGACTGATGCAGGGCAATATTCACGGACATGATGTACGCGTGTTCATCACTCATATATACGTATTCAGCCTCCATTAGTGAGAGCGTTATTTAGAGAGCGTGAGAGCGGCACGGAGATTATTATATTAAGGTTGATCAAGATGAGTTTTGGCCGACTAGAACATCACTCAACCAAGTAAACTAACCTAGGCTCACAATTTCTAACACATCATCGCTACACGCCCTGCGGGGTGATTCCCCCTCCAAGATTCCAACTTACCTCTTCAGGGGGCGCATCCCCGCGGGTTTCTTCTCGGAAGTGGTGTTTGCTTAGATACTCGTGGGTTAGAACCTGTTTATTCGTAAGTTAGGTAAATTATGTTAAATTACTATGACAGGGGGAAATTAACACTGATTTGGTAAAAATGATGAGTTTGTAAGTATACTGTGTGACCCGACGAGATGTTAGAATAACGTGAGCCTAGTGTAAAGTTTTGTGAGTAAGTAACAGGTTGCCCGAGAATTTGCTACATGTCTACGTGATCTCATATTCAAGTATATATTATAAGTACTAGAGACGTGAAGCACTTTGATGAAGATATGTGTCAATTCATAGTTCGAGATGCTGGTGAATGCTGATAGATTGGTTCATTTGTTAAAGGATTGTAGATAATACGGTCTTTACCGTGTTCATAAGGGTCAGCCCAAAGGGCTGCCTTACCGCTTACATCCCCCTCAGGACCCAGATGGGTCTTCGTGCATCCTCTCGGGGTGACTCCAAGTAGTTTCTACAGTGCCTTACAGTGCTATCTAAAATCCGCCCTGTATGAACGCTTGTTGCCGTAAATCTACAGTTTTGAAATGTATATTTTCGAAAGGGCGGGGTCCTAAAATAGGGTAAGGAATAAAAATATTTCATTTAGCCCGCCTTCATGAAAGCGTTAGGTTGTACATGAGCACATCCCCATGGTTTCTCTCGGAAGTTATGTGTTGCTAGATACCTGATTTAATGAAAACTGTTTACGTAAGTCAGGTACGTTATGTTAAATATTACTAGAACAATGTGAAATAAACACTGATTTGTTAGAGAATGATGCAGTTTTTGTAAATGATTAGCTTGTGTTAACTTGAACCGAGATGTGTGAAAACGTGGAGCCTAGGTAAGTTTTGTTGGGTAATGTTAGGTTTGCCGCTAAGAGCCTAATGTCCTATTGTTATCATAGTCAATTGATTTATACTTCAAAACAAGTGACACTTTGAACATAGCCCATAAAGATGGTGTTAAGTCGTAGTTCCAGAGTTGTATCTTTGATAGATGGTCACTTTGTTAAGGGATTTTGGTTAGTGATTCCGGTTTACCTGTTGCGATATGCCGAGAAAAGGTGGGCAACCATAATCGAGTATGATGAACCTATTAGCTACTTCTTTGATAAGTAGGGAATTTCAGAATGTGAGCAATTATTCATACGGCGAAGGTATGTTTAAGTTTGCCTTTGTTAATTACTATCTTAGTGCGGTAAGATATGTTAGCTTTTATGATCAAAGCTTGTCGGTAGCATATATTCAATGGGTAAGTATATAAAGAACTAGTTTTTGTGTATGGTTGATAAAACTTTGTAAAATGTTACAATATTCCTGGCTTAATGCATAATGGACAGATAGATGACAATCCTTGTTAAATTTACTATGTCAAGTAAAATTAACGTTAATTTTAGAGATAGGCTTGAAAAAGTGAAAGGTTTAACGTTTTGTAAGCCAATGTTTAGTACTTAACAAGTGTATAAGTGTGGAGCTTTGCTAATTAACACTTTGTTCGTGCTTAAGTGTTAGTTTTTGTCGTGTAACATTATTGCTAGTCATAATGAATGCTTGTTAGTATATTTAATATGACAACCTGTTAAGTAAGCATCACATTCGGTGGTTATATAAAAGAACCATTTTGCGCTATGTACCGAAATGATACTCTAGAATGCTACTAAATCAGTGTAATGAAAATTAACATTGATATGTTAGAGATAAGTTTGAAAAGTGTGAATAGGTATTAGAACCACTTACGGTACTTTACTGCTGTTAAGCATAGGAACTGTGTAAGTTAGTTGATTCTGAAGATTCGTCGTGTGGACATTATTTCTTAGTCCACATGAGGCTATGTTAGCTTATTAATGTGAAAACCCTTGTTATAAGTTAGCAATATATTCGTTGTTTGTATGATGATTAATGTTGCGTTTGGTGTTGTTGTTGTTGTTGTCTAAATGAGAATATATACCGCTTGAACTGATAAGTTTCATTCGTACGTCCGTATCTTGTTTACTTCTGCTATGGTTGACAAAAAGACCATACATTTAACGGGATGTTTTATAAACACCTATTTCTTCAGTAGGATAGTTTTTCGCCAGTGCTGAATATGCGATAATATCTGCAATCTCTACGCTTGTGTTATAGCTTCATGAGAGTTCGTTATCCCAACGAATGTCATTTATACTTAACGTAAACCGAATGGCGACTGTTACAAGCTTGTGTTCCTGCCAGAGGGCCAAATATAATAGGTATTGCATCACTTTCTCTGATTTCGAATAAAAATCATTTCAATGTTTAGACTGATATTTTCCTGAAAGGGACTGAGTCTAAAAAAGAGATATGATTGGTAAGGTTCATGATAAATTTTTGTTAAATATTACCATGATAGATGTAAAAAACTTGGTAGTTTGCATAATATCGTTGGTCCGTAGATATCGTAGGGTTAGATAGCATTTTTGATAAATGTTACTGTATCAAATTAACGTAATATGTTAGAGATATTCTTGAAAAAAGTATGATACAGGTTAGGCGTTTTGGTTATGTTAGATACTTTACTGGTATTAAGTGTGGATCTTTGATGTTAACAGTTTATTAAGACGTAAGATGTGTTAGTTTACCGTTGTCCATTATTTTCCTGGTTCATGTGAGCATGACGCTATATAATATGAAAACCTGTTATGTTAGCATACTATTCGATGGGTATAATAAATGAACTCAATTGTGCTATGTTATCCAAATGATACTCGAAATGTACGTAAATCATTTGTATTAAAATTAACATTCGATATGTAGAGAAGCGTGAAAAAAGGTGAAATAGGTACGTTTTGTAAGCATGCTAGGTACTTAAACTGCTGTTAAGTGAATGGAACTTTGTTATGTAGTTGTATTCAGCGTAAGTGTTGTAGATTGTATTGTACATTAATATTCTTAGTTCTGGTAATGGCATGTTAGCTTTATTTAATGTGAAAACAATGTAACGTTAGCATATATCTGTTGGTGAAATATATAAAGAAACTTTATGTTGGACCTGTTATTTTGTTGTGCTTTGTTTGTTGTTGTCGGTTGTGTGTCTTAACGAGAAAAGATACCCTTTTGTACCTGTATTGTCGTTCGTGCATTGTAATGTCTTGTTAACTTCTCTGATTGGTAAAGCAAAGAATCTCGTTACGCTTTTAAGAGCTGTTTAACATCCAAATCTCGTCCAGTAAGCACATTTTTCGCCGTGTGTTGTAGATGACCTCTCATCTGCTCCTACGAATGTCCTCTTTACGATGACCTTTACATAGTCCAGTCAGGTGACTGATCATCGTCAAAAGTGAAATTGATCCAACCCTCATAAACTATCATAGTCTATTACAAAACTTAGACTATGATAGATCGTATGAGGTTGGAATATAGCACAATGACTTCACTTACAACCATTTCAAACGAGGTTTCAAGATCTCTTGGCTCATGGAAGAGGTTTTCATCAATAACCTATATGAAGTAAAGG
>JABUQX010044024.1:0-15000 GCA_015478945.1 Trachelipus rathkii
TTCATCGATTGCAAGTATGTTTATCTAAAAAGTTCCCTTACTTTGGTCCCAAGCACTTGAAGCTCGTTAAAAATATTCAATTATCAATTTCTAAATTTTTTCCGAACTTAATATTAATTATTTTATATATCCTGTCAATGATTTTAAAATGAATATTTTTTTTCAGAATGACACATCCCATAAATAGTGGAAGATAAATAGTTATTTAATTCCTATTCTTGTACAGATCTGCCAAGCCTGTTATGTGGGCCAGAAGGGCTTACAGCTGAAGCTGAGGATTTCAAAGCATCTGGGTGTTTCATTTAGAACAAATAGATCATTAACTTCACCGGAGTCAATAATAAATTCAGGGAATCCATTCTTCAGAGAAACCGTCATGACATTTCCAAAGGATAGGCTTCAAGGTGTTGTCCTGGCGTCAGGTTTACTTGGAGCGAAGGATTCTCGAGGAGCTTGTTTATACATAGTACAAAGCAGCAACTTAACTCAGATGGCTCCTCAAAGTTAAGTTATTTTGTGTTTTAATTTTGGTTTAATTATTTGGTGGAGCTTTAAAATAATCCCGTTTTAATGCACTATTGTAATTTTGCTGCTATTGTGGCCAAATTGTATATTTATATTTATTGTTTTTAAAATGTACCAACACACAACCAACCATCTTCTGATAATCTAGTAATAAGCGCAGTTGGTTTTTGTTATTATTGGTACAATCTAGAAATATAAAACGAATTAGTATATGAATTAACGGGTTAATAATTTTGATATATTATTATAATTTGTATTTTTAAGATTTTTTATTTTTTTCCTTTTATTTTTCATCTTACTCTCATTTGTTTTGTTATTATTGGTTTTTATTGTTATTGTTTATCGAGTATTAGTTATTAGTTATTATTTTTATTATTATTTATTATTGATTATGTGATTTATTGATTATTATTTATTATTATTATTTATTATTATTAATTATTAATTATTATGAGTTATTATTATTTTTAATGTTTTAAGCTTTCAATAATATTATTGTAATTTTAATGTTGTTTTTAGCTGAGTGAATGGTTTGTGATATGACCCGAAACGGTGCCTTGAATGTAAATGGAATATCGTGAAAGCTTCTGGTTCTTGTTTAATTTCTTATATAAGTTTTATTTTGCCTTATAATATTTTTCAATTGGATTATATATATATATATATATTTATAATATATATATTATATTATATTTAAGGTGTATATAGTATATATTATATATATATAAGTATATTATGTATATATTATGATATATATTATATATATATATATATGATATATAGTATATTAGTAATATTATATGATATAGTAGATATAGAAATGGTAAATACATACTGGTATGAATAAATAAATATAGACATAAAATCCAATTTTATTTTACAAAGTTGAAAGCAATTTTTTTTACTGATACAACCTTTTTCACTTTTCTTCAACATCAAATACCCACTATTAATTATATAAAGATTACTAGCAACCACTAAGTTTTGAAAAATTAATGAGCAATTCAGATTGCTTAGTTTTCCCTTTCCAAACATATTTACAGTAAGAGCTAACTATATTATAGCGGATTAAATAGTCACTTCGTCAAAGTCTTATTCAATTGGACCTCTATTAATTTATGATAAAACTCTGTTAAACGAAATTTTAAACAATGACAAAAGATATTTTTAATTAAATATTTGATATTTACCAATAATTCTGGGCCAGTAAAGGTTCTGTAATTACTAATACCAAAAAGAAGTAGAAGCGTTGGAAAGGATACAGGTTTCTGCTGCATTCAATAAGTTTTTAGGTAGCAGAATGTAGGGTGAAACTTAGCAATGCATCACTCATCTGCCCTCTCAATATTCTACCTTCAGGTACACGCTTTATTAAAGCTATATAAAATTGAAAAATATAATTTTTTTTAAATTTTCTACCATTAGCATGTTATGCTTTTCACGCATTTTACTATTTACACCAGCACCACTTAAACATTCACTCAGGATGCTGCTGGATGAACAAGTTAGATTTTGTCACTCAATTCGGAATATTTTTCTTCCAAAATTTGAGATTAGCTTCATTCTCAGCTCTTTTTTTTTTTTTTTTATAACAATACATTCAACTATTTAATCTACTTTATTTTAGGGCTATCAGTTTTTTCTATCCATTGTCAATGCTTGAATGTCTAAAGTAAATACAAAGTATCAGTTACAGTAAAATAGGACACGCAATCCCCGATACTGAAAACCTAACCACCGGACCGAACATACCAAGCCTCTTTATCGACCGATATCATTGCTCTCTGTAAATTCCGAGTACTTGACAGATCTATCCTAATAGAATCTCCCGCCTTTATATCTCCTCTGTCAAAATTCACGAACGACAATTTAGACAAAACACTTCCCCACCACTCTACTACTGATTTACACAAAAACATCCTCACAGGCTTTAATCAAACTCCTGCCCCTGCCTTGCTTTTAAGCATTGCTTACTCACAAAAGCCATTTATTACCGTCTCCATCTAGGGTAGATATCGTTTAGCTTATATATTTGTTCTTAAACACGATTTGTTTAATATCATTTAAGAAATAAATAGCAAAATTAGTTAGCTTGGTTATTTAAAATGATGCACTATAGAACTGAAGTGAAAAATAGTCGTTAAAACCATCGGGGCTAGTTTGATGTTTACAGAGTAAGGAATATTTCTTACTGAGGAAATTTCTTTTTTTGGATAAATTTTAATTTAACAGGTTCTGTGAATCATATCCCTAAAGGGATATTTTGGTGTATTTTGGCAATTTACATTTGAATCAGTTATATATTTATGTAAGCGACACTAAAATGCATTAAAGATTGTATACATAGATTATCTTTATGTAAGTAACTTGAAATTCTAAATCGGTTCTTCGAAACCATATTACTATTAAGAGAGATAATAAAATACTTAAAATAGTTTTATTTCTTTTATTAAAGTAATAAAATAAAATTTACTGAAATGTAATGAGAACAATAAATGAAAGTCACATTAAGTTAATGAATAATAGAATATTTTAAGAATAACCTGGAATAAATAATTGTTAAATAAATGTATCAATTTATTCAGAAAAAAACTAAATTTATTAATGATGAATTACAATTTCAATTAAAATTTCACATCTAATGGCTAAAGAAACTAAAGTATTTAGTAAAAATGTTGTAAATAAGCTCGAGCTCTGAAATTATGGTTATACCTAAAATCCTTCTAAAGTAATTCTACTAATAGAAACAATCAATGAATCAATAAGTAACGTTTTAAATTTAATCTCCACAGATTAAAAGTTATGATAAAAATTTAACCCTAATGTGTATTCATTTAAATATAACAAGCTTTAGATCAACTTTAAGTTTATTTAAAGGAATTCTTTAAATTTAACTTAACTTAACTTAAGACTGTGAAATATATGATTTATAGTTCAATAAAAGGAATTCTTTAAATTTATAGTAGCTAAAATATACAGTATATATATATTAATATCTATATATAAAATTAAATTATATAAATAAAATAAGAGAGAGATGAAGGATCAGTACCACCCAAGCGACTTAAACGCAAAAAAATTCGACGCATAACATTGACGCATCACAACAATATGTCTCTTGCATGTCTATGTTCATACATACGCAAACATCTACCTGTATATACGATATATATATGAGAGAAAACAGTTATAAAAGGAATATCTTTAAATTTATAGAAGCTAAAATATACAGTGCATCATATATAATCTATCATAGACCTGTTAATTTCTGATAACGTAAATAGTTTATTTATACGACGATGGGACCAGGAGGAGTGAAATTTAGCATTGAAGGTAAAATGTATAGGGCTTCACGAAAGCGGCATGAACAAAAGCCAGATCACCAGGCACTGTCTTAACACAGGGAAATGCTATGAATGGATCCAAGATATGAAGAGAAGAGATCCTAAATGTCGTTCCCTCGTACGGGTTGCCTCAATGCACTACTAAGCTTGAAGACCATGAAATGTCCCATTACGTAACTCAACAATCCCTCACCAAATTCCAAAGACACCAAGCAAACTTAACATAGATGTACTCAGAAAAGTCGTAGCGTCTCAATGGGTATATCACCGAGACCAAGCTATAAAACAAAAATTGACAGAACAACATAATAAGAGCGAGATAGCCTTTGCATACAGAACCCAGCCGCAGAAAGACATGATTTGTTCTCGGCTCTTTTAGCGATGAGAAAACCTTTTCATCTACAGATCACGTCCATGCAATTGCAGACTAATAACAAGCGTATCAAACCGTACACTAAAACTGACAATTGTCTCCATTGTTTTGGGATAGTTATTTTTCTCTTGGAGAACTCACGACTTAAATGGACGGCTCACATCCGATCAATATCTACAAATATTGAAGTTTTTCTCCCACTGTCTGAAGCATTTTTCATTCCAACCCTGAGAGATTTTTATGTGCATAACAATAGCCCTATGCATACAACTCGAAGAGTTACCCAATGGTTAATAGCACGAACAGAACAAATTCAACTCTACCCTTGCCCAAGTCGGTATGGAACCTAAAGTAGCCATTGAAACCTTGGGGGTGTATCCTCGCAGACTGGATTCCCCTGGAAAAAGGAACAAAATCAGCCTTGATAAACATGCCAAACATCGTGAAGAATATCAAGCGACCTCCCACCCTTCGGAAAACGTTATTACCAATATCCGTCTCGCACACCGGACATCATCAGGGCATGGACACGATATATATAATAATTAATATAATATAATATATAATAATAAATATATAATATATATATAATATATATATATATATACTATATAATAATAATATATATATGTAATTTCTCATATTGCTGTTGTTTTAATATATGTAATGTTTCCAGAATGAGTTACTGTTACTTAAAATTTATTATTGTTATTTAATATAAAACATTTGTTGATTTTTTCATCTTGTGTTTAACATCTTTATTCTCTTCATGAAAATAGAATAACAATACCCGCACATTATCATTGCTGAAAAAATATCACACTTCTATGTAATTATACAAACAAAATCAGTCTCAATGATGCTCTGTTAAGGAATAAACATCAACTTTCATCTCATTGTAGTATGAAGCGTAGTTACATTCGTCCAGCAAAATCTATTGCTCGTTTTACAAGTCTGTAGTTTACAATATATATATTATTATATATATATATATATTACTATATATATATATACTATAATATATAGATATAATATATATACTATATAGATATATTATATATAATATATATAATAATATATAAAATAGTAATATATATACTATATATAACTATATAATATAATATTATATATATATATATTATATATAATATATATATATTATATATATAATATATTAATAATATACTATATATACTTATATATATATAATATATATATATTAAAATATATTTATATATATATATATAATATATACATATATAATATAATATATAATTATAAATATATTAAGTAATTATATATTCATTCATGAAAGAAAAAATTAATAAATTAAGTGGGTTCACAGTTTCACACCCCTTCGGCAGTTCTTGGTGAAAATTCCCTCTTCGTGGGCAACAGGGGAGGCAGAGGACACTTCCTCCCCTTTAATCTTTGCTGAAATAAAAAGATTGAAACTTAATGTTAGCATAATCGACGTTAAAGTTATATTAAACAACTGAAAAAGCAGTACATCACATCGCAAAATAAAGAGTAGTAATTATAGTTGAAAGCAGAAACTTGATTTTTCCAAAATATTCGAATGCTTTTCTTTTTTATATCTTAAGTAACAGCTGTTGCTCTTTTTATACAGCTAGTTTCTTCTGACAATATTCTCCGCAAAGAATTCTCAGTAGTCATACACTTTGGCGACTGCACAGTGCTAAATCTATCATATGTCCGTACCCGGTATATATTCTGCTGCAGACAGAACTTTTCTGAGCCCATTCCAGAGTCACTTTTAGGGTTACCGAAAGCCATAATTTTCTGCTGCACAACGATTCACTCTAAGAGGTAATAGGCCTGCATGATAAAATTTTGAAACCTGATTAAACTTCGAAATAGAAAGTTTGATTAATGGAAAAAGTCCATATTCAGGAAAGAAGACATGGCCGTCTTTACGTCTCATTATCAAAATAGCTTATCAATCTTATGTGCAATTATTCCATAAAAAAAACAGGTTACGCGATGCCAAAAAATTTTATGTCTACTCCATATTGCCATGAAACTACATTGTTAGCATGAAAACTACTATCTATAGGAATAATTCTCGATCTTTAAAAAATGAGCTGTTCGAGAAAAATTTCTGGGTTGATTTGTTTTTAGAAAAACTATGATCCTTGTCTAGCGGTCAGGTACGACGAAGTGCCACCAAACCAATGGCAGGGAAAAATAAAGGCAAAAGAAAACCAAGACAAACAAAAGAGATATATTTTCCGATTGGGCAGTCCTGGTGCAAAAGTGAGTAAGAAAGCAACAGTAATCCGGAAAATTCGAACTACATTGCCACAGTAATGACATAACTTCTTCGGCACGAAAGAAGCAAAAGCAAAAATACGATCCCAATGCCCTAAACTCGTGGTAACCCGTTGACTCAAAAATATCATACCATTGCTTATTTCCATTCAACTTCGATAAAATCGCTTGAAGTTAGAAATTGTCCAAAGGAAGCCACAGTTCAAACAAGAAAACAGACGATCCTATTATGCTTTCGGCAACCAAATTCAATTTTCATAATATACTCTTCCGCAATAGTCAATATTTTGCTTATTTGACACCGTGGTTATCACATTATCAATAAATACTAGAACTTAATACGAGAACAAATGGAAGAGTACTGCCGTCCAAGAATTCTCATTCGTTGACGGAGATAGATCTCATCACGTCATAATTTAAGACTCGGGGAGTGGCACAAACACACTTAGTTTTGTTTAAGCTCCCTTCTCGAATAATCAGAAAGAAGTAATATCTATATCAGAAAGAGTGATTTCTATCATCATGTTTGAGAGAAAAATAAAATTTTGAGTACAGGATGAAAATGCTAAATTTTTACTAATAGGAATAGTCTTTCCAAAGTTCTGTGAGAAGTAAATGTCTAAGAAATATCACGATCTTGATATCAACAAAATCATACCGAAACTGACTTATCGTATACTTATGGCTGGATAAAAAAAAAGATAAAAAAAGTTAAACTTACGAAGTCATAAGAAACGACCCCTTTTTTACCTCAATGACAAAACCTGTCAATAATTGCACTGTGCATTTACTGATTCACACTAAGTACTAGTACCACTGAAGTCTTCAGTAACTCTCGAGAGTAAATACTGGTAGAAAACACAAGAACCGAATACATGCTAAATCTTTACTATAATGTAGGAGAATATTCATAAATATTAGTAAAGTGAAAAAAATTGAACGATTGAAACAAATGTAATTAGCGAATTCTGCTGACATATCCAAGGAGTCTTAATTGCACTTCTAGATTTGAATATAGTTTACCACCTCCAGACGCGCTACTCGAAAACCTCAATAAATATTACTTTACGTATCTAAATAGTATTTGTTTACTCACTTCCGTGACCACATAAATCTTAATTACAACTTTGCAGACTTTATTTTATAATACCTTTATTCTATGTATTTATTTGCCTTGAAAGTCAAAAATTGAGGTTAAACAACACACCTTCTATTATCAGCTTTACAAAAACATAAATCACTCAACTGTGCTATCCCCTAAGTAAAACCTGCCACAGACAACACACAGACAAATATATATATATATAATATATATTTGACTATATATATTATATAAATATATATATATAACTATATATAACATATAATAATATATATATATTAATATAATATTATACTAAAATCCGTATTATATATCTATATATATATTATAATCATATATAGATTATATATATATATATATATAATATATATTACTAAATATATATATATATATTATATATATATATATATATTATATATATATAATATATATATCTATATATATATATATATAATATATATAATTAGTTAAAAATATATATATATAATATATTAATATATATAAATATAATATAATATATAATATATCATATATGAATATAGCCTTTTCGTTTTCGATGCGGGCTCAGTTTTGATCTTTTCTTTGTTTTATCTTTAATAGACTTGCTAATATATATTAACCAACAATGAATCAGTCGTAAACGACAGATTCAAATGTTCGAAAATATTTTAAATAATTTTATAAAAATCACACTTATGTAAATACTTGTTCTTAAAAAGTCAAATATCTCGAAAAAGTACGCCACTACAGAAAAACCCCATAAATGGAATCAGCGTCATAAGCTATAATCTAATGCCAAAAAACAAAAAACACAAATTAACAAATATTTTATAAGGGCATTGACCAAATTTAGATGTTGGAGCATCCCCAATTTCTAGCCCCCACTGAAATGGACCATTCAAATCACATACTCAGCGATTTTGACCCTAATAAACACCAATATGTAGCTTTTTGGCCTCCTAAAACGGGTGTTTTTCTGTTGTCTGTAGTCATTTTTCAAAATTTCAATTTTCAAAACCCATGTTTTACATTTTTCGTATTCAACTTCAGAATTTTTTCCGAAAGACTTCAACTTGAAATATCATAGATGTCCACTTACCTACAAAATGCATCTGATATTTTTTCATTTTTTGAGTTGCTCAGCGTTCAATTACCAAACCACTCTTTTGGATTGAAATGAAAATTCGATAATCTTTATCGTGGGCGAAAAGGATGAATTATTCAGCAATGTCAGTCTGGGAGAGTCAATTTTCTTAAATAATTTCCTTTGTTATACATTAGTTTTGATTCTTCATGAAAACAAATTTCAAAAAAAAAATTTTGGGAAATTTTTAAAATTTCTTTTTGAGTATACAAAAAAAATATCTAATTAAAAAAGTTATATCCAACTATACAAGCCCTGAATATTTGATGTTAATTATAAAGAGAAAAAAACAAATATCTTATATATATATATTTCATACATTAAGCTTTTGAAAAAGTGAAATATTGAGATTTTTTTTTCACTAATCCGATCAACATCAATTTCCAGGCTTGTAAATTGTGCGAGTAGACCTTTTTTACTTATTAAATTTATGTTATTACACAAAAAAAATAATTATATAAGAAGCCCAGAATTTTTTTTTTTAAATTTGAAACTAACGCCCCAATTAGGCATATAGAAATATATCTAAGTAAAAAATGCTGTCCTCTTCCACCGACTACAAATGCCCTGAAATTTCATCCACTCGCCCAAACAGAAAAAAAATCACTATCGCCAATTTTTCATTCAAAATCCAAAAAAATGGTTGGAAAATGGACAGAAGACAAAAACCCTCAAAAAAAATCGAAAAAATAATCCAAGTCTGCAATTTTTAGCTCACGCTTGAGAGCCAATACGCCCTAGCCCGACTACGATGACTACTGACGCTGAACCCTACACTACCACCTACACGATCAACAGCCGCAGCACATCAACCGCACTCTTTAATCGTCATCCAAAAACATTCCTGAAAAGTTCGATACAAAAATGTCAAAAAAGGTTGGAATTATAAAATCTTTTATGAAACATTGATATCAAGAACAGGCCACCTATATAAACATAAACACCAACACCCTTAACAAATCTAGCACAAGTTTATAATATGCTGTATTAACTAGAGATTTCATTAATCGATGAGAAAATTGCGCGATGTGTGAAATAGACCATTTATCACAATGGTGGGCGGGCTAAAAATGCGTTAAATTTATCCCAAAAAAATCCTAAGATATAATGTTAATAAAATACACCAATAAATAATTAAATAATTAATTCTTAAACTACCTAAACCTCGAATATTCACTTGAGAAGTTTTATAGTAGACTCAATAATAGCGAACTCTGTTATTATGCCAATATGTAAAAAATAAAATTAAATATTAAATAAAGTTGGTCCACAACCACAACCGGTAATCCAGAAATGAGTTTAAGCGCCTTCCCGCTAACCCGCTAGAGGAAGACGAAGAACCCCCCCCCAAACACCCAATTACCCGACGGGGTCCGGACACCCGACTGGAATATAATCTATTCTTCTCTAAAGAAGCGTAGAAGCCTTCTCTGGGTGTATTCCTCTGGGTAAAAATTGGTAATTCTTATTATAAATATATATTAACATTAATATTAACAAAACAACGAAATAATTCCGATAAATTAAAGGCCTATTATATTTCAAACTGTACATATAACACATTAATTACGAACAGCACATGACCCAAAAGTTAACTAATGCAAATTAAATTCTTAAAGAAATAATATAAAATAAAATAGTTGTAATGACCACTCACCGATAAACGATATTTCACGTTAGTTTTTTAATAAATTTATGTTAATGGTGAATATTGTTAATAATGAAGTATTATAAACCCCATAAAACGCTAAATGAATATGCAAAACCTTTTACTTTACCCTATAATATCAAAAAGTTGAAAATATCTAATCTCAAGCATCTATTAAATAGCAATAGTATTAATAAATCTAAAATCATAATACTAGTTACAAACCACGTGTCAAAGAAAAAACGGTCCCTCCTATGAAGTTCTAATATAACTACCTATCATATCTTAATATATTAGAATATTATATATATAATAATTACTAATAACTATTTAATATAATATATAATTATATTAATTAATCATAATATATATTAATATATATATATAAATTAATTTAACTAATTATATAGAAAAGTTATAAAAAAATAATAAAAACTCAAAATATATTTTTAACCATTGCCTAATAATTATATCAGATCTGACCTTGCTAAGAGCGTGCAGCGTTTACCGCTGCGCACATGAGTAAAAAGAAGACACTCCGGCAAACTATCGTGATGAATGAATAAATCATTCACCATACGTCAGAATATAACCGAGCCTTCCTCACCGCTCACCCCACTGCGGAACTAAGCGTCCCAAACCAGGTACCACCGCAATGGGAAGGGGAATTTACTAAACCCTGCAAATAGCAAAAAACTTAAAAAACTGAAGGCCATATAGTTATAATATATTTATATATATATAATTAATATTAATTTAAATAAATAATATATAATAAATTATATATATAATAATAAAATACAATATAATTTATAAATATTATATATTAATATTATATAATATATAATATAAAATGATATATATATAATCTCAATATCATTCCACTACCCTTATAAGCTGTAATCCTGTACCTATATAATAGCCATGTACTTTCGAGAACAAGATATCAAGAACGAACCTTTTCCGAATCAAAGCAATGTTACGATAAAGATTAGAGATCCGCTAAGATCCTCTGCTCAAAAGAAATTGGTCCAGTATAACACCAATAAAACTTGAAAGTCGACCATAAATCCCTTGAACCTAATATAGTATTGCCACTTAAATAATAAAAATTATCTAGTATATTCCAACAATAACTTCGAAATTTCAACTGTGTGTTCCAATCAATCATATATACCTATGTGAGTAAAGTGATAACTATATAATATATAATAAAACTTATTATATATAATAATAAATATAATATTATTTTAATAATAAGATATAGGCCTAAATATTGTATTAAAATTACAAATAATTATATTATATTACTTTATTATTTTATTCAATTTGAATATTCTGCCTTTCCAAAATAATCTGTTATCCTTTTATTCCTATATTATAAATAATTAAGTCCTTTCTTTCTCAAATATACATTATCAATGTACAAACACTAATTACCCTACATAAATTCTTTAAGGTTCTTTAACAAAATATAAATACTATAATTATCCAATGTTGCTCTTCCTTATGCATGTGTGTAAAGAACATAACATTGAAACAGCTCAAGAGCTTAATACAACTTATATTATAAAACACTTAATAAGATTTTACTAATATGCCTCTAATATAGATATAAATATTATACGAATCAAAATATTTATAATAACCCCATTAAAATGTATACCTTGATTGCGGAATGATTCAAAACACTACCTAATAAATTATATCATTATTGCTTTTCTGAAAGAAGTTCTCTTACATAATAATAATACCATAAGTTTCGTTTATATTTCAAAAATAGAGAGATTCTAACTAGTCAAACCTAAAAATAATTACGTTTTTCAAATTACTAAGTAACAGCTCTAATTATCACTATATATCTGATATGGATAAAAATGCAATCACTGTCGATACACATTAGTGGACGCTCTATATTCTCCCGAGTACATCCCCATACCTAAACAATGAATATGTGAAAATCAAATATGAGTCCGTCGTTCCTATCCTCTGATTGTATACCACAGTCTTATACTACCAGAGAAAAATCTCTAAAGAGGATAACAAAATATAATAATAATAATATTAAATAATAAATGCCAACGACCAACATATTAAAAAAATATTATAGAAATTTGAAATGCTATTAATTATAGAAACTGAAACTTCAGTAAAACTTAAAATAAACGATAAAACCCTACCCTATAACCTAAAATATTAACTATACCATAATCTAAACCCATTATACCTAAACTAAATTCAGATGTCTAATGGGAACAAGACGAATACTCCTAACTGCACAAAAACTAACTATTATTTTTTTCCTATAATTTCCCAAGTTAAAAAGCCTAATAAGATAAATCCCTATAGCCATACCTAAGTTTATAATGTTATATTAAAGATCTTAAAAATAAAGTATTTATAAAATACCAATTCTAGTAATACATAAATACGATTGAATTCTGTTAACCCGCTTAAAATAAAATATTGAATTGGTATCTAATCGTATAATGTGTTTACTCCCGAGACTATGCCCGCTAAACTTATGTAATAATTTTTGTAGATATATATGATAACTTCCCAAAATCCAACTTAATCTGTATCATAGTTTCAGGTGACTGTGCTGACAGAGTGTTGAAAGAATGACAAGCGAGAAGAAATATTAAGCCATATATTTTCGAGAGGTTGCCCAATAACTAACGAAACCACCAGGCAATAAAAGTGACCCGCCTTTAAGCAATAGTTTTAAATTTTGTTATAAAATTATAATAGATGCTTATATTATAAATATATATTATATTAATTAATATTAACCCATCAAACTTAAGTCCTCATCATATAAGAAAAAGCTCCCAAAAATAATTCTACACCTTGAACACAACATTTTAACAGGTAAGTTAACGATGATTCATTTATCATTCTAACAAGGTCCATAGTTTGAATTTAATTCAAATGTCTACTTTTTAAAGAGATAAATGTACTATTTAAGTCACACCTACAATCCAAACCTAAGTAATAAATATAAGATCATAATAATATAATTTTAAAAAAAAATAAAATATATAAGATATTACTTAATATATAATAAAATAATATATATAATAATAATATATAATCAGGTCAACTCATATTATCAATTGCAATTCACACAGTTAAACTATAAGTAATATAAATTATGTATGAAACAATAAAATTACAAAAATTTCTTATCCTCTATAACGTAGGAGTTAATCGAATTATAGCTTCATTTAATATATTACAATCTGTACTCTCTTTTAATTTAAATTTCAGAAATTTTTTAAATATATTTCCTCCGATACTTATTCCAGTAAATCACTGAATGTTAAATAGGCCCGATACATTTCTCATTTAAACCCAAGAAATTTAAATTAAAGGCATCTTTCTTTTATATCAACTAAGAAGTAACATAACGAAGAACGAAGTTAATACATCAAATTTCCACCATGCGCCTTATAAGCTCGTGACCAAGCCCATATGTGCCTGTTTACATTGTGTATTTGCAGATCACCCACCGCCTGCAAACACCACAAACCACCGCATACGTTAATGTCGATAAATTTTAAAGTGGTTAAATATAACCGACATTTCACATTTCCACTCTCATTGTTGGATCTTCCAAAAACCTAGGTCAAAGATTTGCCACAAAGCACCACCCCCACACTGCCCTCATAGTTTAATGACCCGGAAGAAATACACTTCAGGCAATTATTCAAACCTTACGTAATGCTTCCTAAGTGAAAAAAAGTTATTTCTTATCTCCTTCTGCCAAATCGAATAGAGATACGCTATTACTTGTGGATATCCGCCAACAATGTATATTAATTTGTGCAATACTAAGACCCAATTAAGAACCACCAGACTTGTTAAGGACAAGTCCGGCTTATCTTTTGTTATATAATTCTAACATGAAGTATTAACAGATTGGCTTGAATGGCGTAAGCTTCTTGAGCTACTAGCCCCATTCCAGAGAAGAAAATAAGAGAGATTATATTATGATAGGAAGATAATATAGTAAATATAAATCAATAATTTAAGATATATCAAATAAGACTATAGATCGAGAATAACGCAGAGCAGATAAATGAGAGATAGAGAAATGAGTCTATCAAGATAAGAAAGAGCATCAGCAATTAGAAAGATAGAGAGAGAACGCAAAGATAATGATAGGGCTGGAGGAGTGAATATAGATACTTAGACAACCGGAAAATATGCATTTTATATGCAGCCAAGATGGGTCTAGCTGGAGGTTTGCTTTATGTACTTTAGGGGACCCGTAAAGAATGCCCAATGACGAAAACCAGATGCATAAACTCTGTTATAAGTGTCATTAAACATAATATTTCTTAATTTCAATTCTCTTAGCTTTCTATTGATCTTTTCCTCCAATTTGTTTAAAATTCTGGAAAGTTCCATATTCACCTCCCTGAATTTCGATGTATCAAAGAACTGCGTCATTCTTTTTAACACAATCAGATCTGTTCATCAAAACAATACCCCTTCCCTTGTTTGAGTTGCAAATCGCAACTTTTCAATCTTCTCAGAACAAGTCGATCTTCCTTTCTAGTGTAGAAA
>JABUQX010044025.1:0-16753 GCA_015478945.1 Trachelipus rathkii
AGAGAAAGACTTTTATTTTATTTTTATCACCACCGCTCACGGGCAGAGCCTATTCAAAGAGGAGTGTTAAAACAGGCATATAGGCATAATCTTCCCCTTTTTCGTGAAGTCTGGCTGTTTGTATAATTTCTTGCTTTGAAATGCTTCATTATAGTGGTAGTAGCTTGAATAACTGGCAAAGCTATATTCTAATGTGTCTGCGATAATAAATGAAACAGAGACTGTGTCAGTGATATTTGAACCATAACGAAGTATCGTGGTAGCAAGCCATTGGTGAAGTGTGATATTTTTTTAACTATCTATATGAAGAAATAGAGGTGGTGGAAATGGCGTACAATCTATGATCGAAAATTTTGTTTGCACGTTTGGCAATTAATCAGGCAATATCTTGCAGTAATAGCTTTCTACATTATCATGTTAGATGTATTGGAATTTCTTGTGTTATCTTCAGCTTTTTCTTCCCTTGATCAGATCAAGCACATTGTTGGGACCACTAAAGGGTAGCCAGTTGACTGCCTGTAGAAGACCATCGTATGTATGTTTCCGCTGCAGAGATGCTTACATGCTTGAAGAAACAGTACAGGAGAGCAGTAACAATTGTAATATTGAAAGTATAAAGAGGAGTGAAGCAATATTTCAACAGCGAGAAAGAAATTAGAGGCTGGAAGGGTTGATAAGGCGAAAGTGTTAAGACTCGAAACTTTCAAGAAAACTTTTAGCTTTAAAATATATGACGCATACTCAAAACATGGTTCAACGATGACTTACAAATAAATGAAAAAAAAAGCAACTTTCAAAAAAAGTAAATTTGAGTCCCTTAATTCTAAAT
Organism: Trachelipus rathkii; assembly: GCA_015478945.1. Classification (NCBI taxonomy): domain Eukaryota; kingdom Metazoa; phylum Arthropoda; class Malacostraca; order Isopoda; family Trachelipodidae; genus Trachelipus; species Trachelipus rathkii. Next base: position 830 of record JABUQX010044025.1, read on the forward strand.
TTTAACATAAAAAGAAAAAGAAACTCACTTCTCAAGCAACTTTTTGTCCTCAAACTTCTTTTTCTCTTCTAACTTTCTTAATTCTTCTCTGGCCTTCTGTTCTTCAAAAAGTCTCTGCTCTTCGATTGCCTGCATGGAGATATCAAAAATGAAAGGGATAATATATTTAAAAAAAGGTGATTTTCAATTATCTAATTGAAGTTTCTAATAAAATATATATATATATAATATATAATATATATATATAATATATATAATATATATATATATATATATATATATATATATATATATATATATATATATGATATATATTATATATATATAATATATAATATAAATATATATATATATATATATATATATATATATCTTTCTTTCTTTCTTGTCTTTATCTACCTTTTTCCCCAAGATTGAGAGTAAGGTGCGCTACAAGCATCGCGAAAGAAAAGAAAGTAGTGAGAACTCGCGGCAATCAGAAAATCCACCCTAGAGCTTCATGTGGGCCACGACGGGTCCACACTATGGTAAGTCGTTAAGTGTAGGGTTCACCCCTGGCCCAGGTGGGCCACAACCATACCCCCTTACAACACCCAGATCTCATTCTCTCCTATCATGCACCTTTCTTCTCCGCCCTCTGCCAAACTCACATTTTTCTCTCTGCAAAACATTCCTTTACTGACTCCAATCCACTAATATATATATGTATATATATATATATATAATATATATATATATATATATAATAATATATATATATATATATATATATATATATATATATTTTTTTTTTATATAATATTAAGTGATGTGAAAGAATTTAAGGTATCGGTTGCAGGGGAAGATTATAAGACTGATAGAGAAGAATGGAGGAGAGCGAGGTCTGTTATTGTGGTGAATCTGAAAAAGTTGAGAAAATGAGAGAAGTTTAATGGCTGTGTGTAAAAGGAGGAGTTTGAGGAATATATTATATTATATATATATTATATATATATATATATTTTTGAATATTTTATATATATGTATTTAAATATATATATATATAGTATTTGTACGTACGATATGTTAGGTATGTGTTATATGTTTGTGAGTTATTTTTATAAATGTGAGATTTGATTTTTAGGTATTTAGTAATAGTATATATAAATAGAATAATGTATATATTTATGATTTATAATATATATTAGTAATTATAAGTTCGACATATCTAAAGGTACAGGGATGGGATGGGTAGTATTTGGGTCAGAGCTGTGATATTACTCTATTAGAGAAATGATTTGTGTACCCACACATCTGAGTATTAGCCAGACCCTTTGTTATCTTTTTAATACAATAATTCGTGAAATATTTAGTGTTTCTAATACTGTTTGTTATCTAGTACCTGCTTCTCTAAGTTTTAGTTTCTGTGGCGAATTTTTTTCAACTCTAATTGATTTTCTTCTTTTTTTCATACTTTTTTTCAATCTATCTCTTCTTTCTGTTTCCTTTCCTTTTCCAGCATTTCCCTGAGCTCTGCTTCTTTTCCTTAAGTTCTCTTGCTTCTTGAACTTTTCGTACATTCTTCATTTTTCCTTTAAAATTATGAACTCTTATAAGATTCTACATTTATTAAAATATTGAAATTCGTAAAACAAAGAAAAATACATACAAAAAAAAACAAGTAAACTACTATATAGAGTGCTTAAAACAAACCTCCCTTTATAAATAAGTTGCCATATTTTCTTATGAAAGGTATTTCAAAGTAGATTATTTTTATTTTCATATAGCTCACTATGGTTAAAATTGAGAGTAAAAGAAGTAATAGGGGAGAAAATAGGGTTTGATGTTGAAATGCTGAACACCTTAAGTTTTGGTTAAGATCAAGGGGTGAGGTCTAAAGGAAGAGAGATTGTAAAAACTTATTTTGAGTGGTGGAAGTGGGAGTATTATGAGAATGATGCAATTTTTTTTAAAATTTTCTGCTAAGTGTTGAGGATGGTGTAATATTCTCTCTCTACTCTCTCTCTCTCTCTCTCTCTCTCTCTCTCTCTCTCTCTCTCTCTCTCTCTCTCTCTCTCGGGCCCTGTGTATTAAGTGCAGAAAATTTAATGTGGTGTCAGGGGTAAAGGTTCTAATGTAGAATTGAGTGGATAGCGTGTCCAGATGGCCTCTAATAGAAATGAAAGCATTTTTGTTTCTCATTAAATGTGAGTGGATGATGTATTGGGGAGACAGTCTGTGATTAACCTTAATGATTTGTTTGGTATTATTTGAAGTTTATTGTAATTATATTAGGATATTATTGGACCACATGCTGAGCAGCAGCGGGTTGCAGCGTATGGAGTAAACGATGAGAACGACAAAGACGGGGGGCACCTTTACAGGTCACTGTTCTAACCGTTTGGGCACCTGGGAATGTCGAGGCATAGGCCTTCCAGGTGAAGGACTTAAACATGTCTACTAATTTGAACGTGCTATTAATAAATATAGAATAAAATACATTTTTTTAAGTTTCACCCATGAAATTGATTGGTGAATTCAAAAATTTTATTATTTTGCTGTAGGTGCCTGTTATAGTTCTTAAATACATTCTCGTTTCGTATATAGTCTGGCTATATTTATATATATATATATATATATAATTAATATATATAATATATATAATATCTATAATTATATATATATATTATATATATATATATATATATATATTATATATAGCCGCTCCCCGCAAGGGGGTATTCGGATTCCTTATTATGGTGTTATGCCTTGATTAACATCTGAGCAATGGCAAAGTAATAAAATTCAATTCACGCAATATTTACCAAAATTAACTTCATTTCTGTATCGGTTTCGAAAACACAACTTTTTTTTATGGTATTTTAGTTTGCTGATTCCGAATATACTTATAGTTTTTTCTGCGGGACCCACAGATTTCGAGATATTTTTAAATTAATTAATTTAGCTTTTTTATTTATTTATTAAGTAATTGGTTTAGTTGATGCAAAAAATTATGCTCCTCAACCTTTTTTTTAAATCATAATGTTGTTCATTAAGTAACATTCAATTAAAAACATTTGTATAATATTAAGAAAACACGGGTTTTTTTACAAGTATTTATTTTTAACTGGTTTTGTAGACTTTCCACAAAATTTTTATGGTAAACTCTTTTGCTGAGTAACATCAATTAACAAAATTTGTATATATACATTTATTGGTAAACAATTGCACTTTTATAATTTAATTGTTTAAATTTTTTAATCAATTTTTTAAATTTTACAACAATTTTATGTAAACGAAGCAACAGCCACTTGATTTACGTTTGTAAATGTCCTGCGGTGATTCCCTAATGAGTCCCCAGCATAGTTGGATTCCATCTACCTTGATATCTCTTCTCATCTTGCTATGTTTTGACTGAAAACCTCTCCCGTGTTCATCGCTGACGGCGCCAAAATTTGCAGGGAAGAAGTCGAGGTGAGAGTGAAGAAAGTGGATTTTTAAGGGACATATTACAGGCTTGAGCTTTTTATGCTGACAGTAAAGTGCAACCAGGGTCTTGTAATGTGGGCTTCTGTAAGAGCCAAGAAAGTTGACTACATCTTGGAATGCGACCAGGCAGCTTCATTCTGTTTTATTGAGACCTTCAGCAAATTTTTCATCTTTCAGCAGATCTCGAATTTGAGGACCAGCAACAATCCCTTCTTTATTTAGAATCACTAATTCAAGGGAATTTCTGCACAATGTATTTGAAACCTTTGCCTTCTTTGTCCATACTTTTAATAAAATTCTTGATGTCCAAATTTTATGTGAAGAGGAGGTAAAAGTACATCCTTAGGATCAACTAGCTGTTTGCTTTTAATATTTTTCCCCGGTGATGAAATGTTCACGAGGTGGCCAAACCTTTCTTATGTAATGTTCATCCTTATTCCGGCTGTCCCATTCACACAGAAAGCATTGATACTTGGTATAACCCAATTGCAAGCCTAACATAAGTCCAATAACTTTAAAATCACCGCAAATTTTCCACTTGTATTTTCCGTACTGAATGTTATCGAAAAGAAAATCCTGCTTTCATATGATTCCTTCATGTGTGCTGCATGGGTGATTGTTACCAATGTGTAGTAGTACAGCCTTTAAACTTAAGACTGATGCATCAACAAACAGTCTCAACTCTTCCTCTTCTGACTTGTGTTTGTGGCCAAGGGCTTGCATCAATCCATCAATATTGCTGCAGTAACTAAGTGATTCAGTCATTTCAAAATATTTCAGGAAGCTCTTATGACGATCACGAAAATATGTAACATGAGTACTTGAAGCCAAAAAAAAAGCCTTGTAAACGAGAAGCAAGCAATTCAGATTTTTCATTAGAAAGACCCAAGTTTCTAGCAAGATCATTCAACTCCGGTTGACTGATCATGAGGTTCATCTTCAAATGTGTCTGGTTCGTAGTCTACATCAGTTGTATCGTCCACTTGCATTTCCTCAATCTGTCCTACGGTTTCTGGTGGTTTGGGAATAGGCAAAGTTTCATTATGTGGTACTGGCCTACTTGCAGAGTTAAGATTTAGGTACGCTATTTTCTTCCTTTGCTTTCCTTTCATACCCGATACATTTGTCATACAAAAGTAGCAATCACTTACATGATCTACTTGAACTCTCCAAACCATAGGAACTGCAAAAGGCATGCATCTGTTCTCTCCATTTAATCAACACCTAAGTAATACAGCACACGTACCACAGCAAATGTGGGAGCCCAGTTTTTATCCTGGTCCCTATTTTGCAACCAAAATAATGTTAATAAGCATACTTTAATCACACATAGGAGTCAATGTTCTTTTCTGTGATTTCAAAGTGTACTCACCACAGATGTAACAAAACCAATCAAGTGAATTTACACACTTCCTACTTGTTGCCAATTACTATACAACAACAAAATTAAAAGCAAGATTGTACGAAATGCATTTATGACTACAAACAATGTATAAATAACACTGAGAAATTCTCTCTGTCCAAAATGTCGAGCTCCTATTCATAGACAAACGCAATTCCCAATCAACTATTTTATTCTTAGTTTAATTGACGAATACAATGAAGCAAAATATTCAAATTCTATCATAGTGAATCGCATTCAGGATATAAGAAATAAAATAAATACTAGACTTATAAATGTTAAGAAGGAAATATCTCAAAAATCTGAAGAGCAAATGTGCCTAGAGTATGAGCTCGAGGCATTGAATAATTTGGAAGGAGATTTAAATCAAGAGTCTGGAAAAACTGAAGTGAGAAAAAAATTGAATGAATTTCTCCGGAAAAAGATTTTCTTAGATTAGACTCAAAGAAACAGATATCAAATTCCAAACACCTTTATTACTTATATATGACCTCAATAAATATGTCATGTCATGCCGAGGATTTTTAATATCAATTTTCTGTCTTTTCAATCAACCTTTCTTTTTCACAGTTTCTAACTTTTTTTTTTTCTAACCAACAAATTTATGCTCGCGCAAGAGTTTGCCAAAAATTGTTTTTGGCATGCTCTCGAGAAAATTTTTTATTTTTTTATTTTTTTAAGAGCTCGGGCGCCGAGGGTGGTTAGAACCAGGAGGGGGAGAGAAGAACACGGGGGCCGAAACACCTGCTCGCTCAGGCCAATCGTTTCCAGATTTGACCGGAACATTAGCGGGGTAAATTCGTTTAGTTTAAAGAGAGGTGTTTTTTGGCAACATCTGGCGCTCCTTCTCTTGACAGAAACGGAAATAGAGCAGTTGTCGTACTTATCAAACAGTTTTGCAACTTTTTTTAAGAATTAAATTGTTTAAAAAGCGTTATATTTTTTGTTAATTTCATTATTAAAATGTCTCCTGTTTACAAAAATGTAATTTATTTTCAGTTCTGTTCTAGTTTTTTAGTTCATGCATGTTGCTTTCTGTGGCTAACACTATATATATATATATATATATATATATATATTATATATTATATATATACTATAAATATATATATATAATATATAATATATATATATTATATTATAATATATCTATATATATATATATTTTTAATGTATGGATAAAAATTACAAAAATAAATAATAAAGTTAAAGAAAATTCTTACTGTGTGAACACCAACTGTGGGTTTCTAAATTGTACCAAAAATACCTACAAGTAGAAAAAAGCAAAATGATTGCAACACAAAGATTTGCTGACAAAATCAGAATATAAGGTGAGGCAATATTGAGGGCTTGCAAATAGAGAAAAGGCTAAAGAAAGCAAATATTAAGAATAAATTAGAACAATATTGAAATATTTGCAACAATATAAGCTATTGCAGAAAATCAACAAACTACTGAAGTCAACAAAACTGACTTTGCTAAAGTTCAAATTGATGAGAAAATCAAAGGCAAATAGACAGAAAATTGAACTTTCAAGGCAAACACAAGGAAGCTATCGAAGAAGAATTAGGAAAATCTAGGTATCAGAATTCTTATTTGCAAATATTAATTAATAAGGAAGCTAAAGAAACCTCCTTGGACAACGAAAAAATCCTACAATAGCTGAATTCAGAAAAAGAAAGTAATTAAGGAATTTTTAGCCATTTGATGAGTTACCAATCTTCAAGCCCTATACCACCTAAAGTAAAGTTTATCCACTTCTACTGAAATCCAATAAATCAGTAAATTGAAGGAACGTTATTAATTTTATAGTTGGTGTGAATGTGGTATGAATGTAAAAGTAATGTAAATGTGTTTTTCAAAGCAAAAGCTAATAAAAAGGATGAAAATAAAAAAGTTCATAAATAATTATTTTTTTTATTGAATATTTTTTAACATTTATTTTTTAATGAATATTATGTTATGTATAAATGTGTATAATTAATGACTAAGAGAAGTATTTTGTAATATATATATATATATATATACTATATATAGTATTATATATATATATTATATATATAATATATATTATTATATATATATATATATATCATATATATATATATATATATATCATTTAGAACAGTTCGAGTTCTAATAATGCAAGAATCCAAAAGTTGACGTAAACTGCGTATTTCAACCTGATGTAGGATTTCGCATAAAAGTTCAAAACATAATTTGCAATAGAAGGAGAGCTCACACTTCTAAATATGGGAACTTTAACACAATGATGACTCGTAGAAAACAAGAAAAAACTCATAATGAACATAAAGCTGAGTTAGAAAACATGGTTGACGAAAGATTAAATTCCCTATCCAAAACTTTTGATGATAAATTTCAGTCACGTTCGGAAATTGTTTAAAAAGGTCAAGAACAAACATCACAGAACCCTCTAGCGACTATCAACCAGGGAGTTCAGACGTAGTCAGCTGAGAATCTTCACTTGGCAAACCAAGGAATGAATATTTTGATGAAAAAGACTTAAATTTGAAGAGAGGAAAACATGAATTATTGTCGAATTGTCACATTAAAGTTTTACCAGCAGAGACATCCCTTAATATTCACGCTCTTGAAAATGTTTTTTGCGAGTAACCATAATCAGATGAATACAGATGACGTCCCTTTTTATGATAATACACACACTTACATAATAGAACCCAATGATGGGAGTTTTGTTTTAAAGTTCATGACGAAACTCCAACTAAAAACTTTTCCCAAATTACCAAAAGAGGCGGCTTCAAACAGAGAAAGAATTTAGCAAGTAGCTATTCTCTTTAGGTTCTTCAACGTAAACGAAGCCATTACGAAGAATTAAAAAAAATCCAAGAACTACCCGTGAAGTGGAGGAATAAAAAGAAAATATAACTACTACACATCTACTTTAAAATTGGCAACCCTGAAGTAGAGGATCTCAAAGACATTTATCTATAGTGCATAAAAATAAGCCAAAGGTGAAACAGGCATTAGCTCTTCCACCTAATGAAAGAAGAAAGGCTCTTGAAATATTAAGGAAAAAGGGCATTGACTTTTAAAATCAAAAGAGGTTGAAAAATTATGCAGCAGGAGAATCTTGAAAATTTAATTGCTGAAAGGAAAAGTCATTCAAAGAATTTATGGCGTTGTAATATTTGCAAGGGCTATTACAAAAGTAAATATTTTACAATTTACATAAAAAAATGTCAAGAAATATATAATGTCGATTGTGGTACAGATCCAGTAAAATTTTCTTTAAACACCGGAACCATAATGCTAGAAGACAATTTAACAAACAAGTAAGAGACAGTCCGTCAAGACTGTTAAGTGTTTTCAACCGAAATAAAAGATGATAAGAAGAACAACACTGGAAGTATGTGAAGGTGTCATAAAAAAAGAAATTCAAAAATGAAGTTGAAAAACTTTTATTAATTCATATAAAGGATATGGCGTATTCATGACATCAGTCTTGAAAAGTGTCATATTCATTGGTGAATACATAGGAGAAAATATCACAGAAAATCAAGGAGAAGAGCGACTTAGGAAACCTGGAAGAGGTTATTTATATTTCTTTGAACATCTATCCAAAATATATTGTATTGATGCAGAGAAAAATAAAGAAAAACACATTGCATCTTATGTTAATGGCAGTGGAAAGAAAAATTCGTACTGTATTATTAAGAAAATATTAATAGAAGACAAGCCACATTTGTGTGCCTTTTTGTTAAGAATCATCTGGAAATATCAAAATGATCCGAGCTTCTGTACGATTACGGGGATTCAGATGAAAAGATATATTGGAGAAAGGGTGATGCTAATTCTTATCCCTATGAGAATTCGGAAAGACAAATATCACCTATTGTTAACTCACGTATCACTAAAAAAACACAATCAACCGGAGCCTGATATAAATATAAAGGAGAAAAAAAATTTTGTAAAGAATTGAAAAAGTATAAGCAAAAGCATAATGAAAAATTTTAAAAACTTATTAATGAAGAAGGAACTAAACCAGAAAACATTTCAGAGCTTGTAAATTCTTTAATTCAAGAGTTTAATAAAAAATTAAAAACGACTTGCCCAGAGATAGATTAGAATGTGACATACCACCATTTTCAAGCATTGGAACACATGCTTTTGGTTCATTTCTAGTTATAAGAGGGAGAGGGAAAGTAAGAGAAAAAAGATATATTTTGAGCAAAAAGAAAGACAATGGATATTACAACCCCCTCATTCTTCTCACAAAGGAGGTCATTTTGAAAGACATATTAGAACTGTAAGAAACATATTGCAAGCTTCACTCTTAGAATAACCAAGAAGGTTGACAGATGATAACTTGAACACTTTGTTCTGTGAAATAGAATTTATTATAAATAACCGACCAATAACAGAAGTTTCCAATGATTTAGAAAACCTAGAAGCTTTAACACCAAATCTTCTACTATCCCTTAAAGGCAATATAATATTTCCACTAGGTTTATTTCAAGGTAAAGATTGTTACTTATATAAAAGATTGAAAAAAGTTCAGTCTCTTGCTGACTTATTTTGGAAAAGATAGATTAAAGAATATGTGTTTTTATTGCAGAAAAGAAGTAAATGGGTTGAAGAAAGAGAATCACACCAAGTGGGAGATTTAGTTCTTTTAATAGATGACTTCAAACCAAGAAATATGTGGAACTTAGGAAAAATAGTAAAAATTTATAAAGATGATTCAGAGTAAGAATTGTAGATGTAAAAATAAATAAAGACACAAATACTTTAAGTACAATAGTTTTGAAAAGACCAATCACAAAATTGATCTTGCTGAGAGAAAGTGCAAGACTGTTACAAGTAGACAATAGAATTATAAACTAAGGAAACTAAGAATAATAAGAAAACTTAATATTCTTAGCAAGAAGGGAATATGTTGTATTTTGTATGAAAAATCAAAGAAAACAAATAAAAAAGAACTTAAATAAAAAAAAGGTTAAAGAAAATTCTTACTATGTGAACACTAACTGTGGGTTTACTAAAATGTACCAATAAACTACAAGTAAAAAAAAGCAAAAATGATTGCAAACAAAGATTTGCTGACTAAATCAGAATATAAGGGTGAGGCAAATTGAGGGCTTGGCAAAATAGGACCAGGCTAAAGAAAACGACAATATTAGTCAACAAAATAAAAATAGGCGATCCTGCAAGCATATAAGCTATTGGCAGAACCAACAACACTGAAGTAAAAACTGACTTTGCCTAAGTTAATGGAATAAGGCAAAGGACAGAATTGGAACTTTCAGCAACAACAGGAAGCTCTTGAAGAAGAATTCGGAAACTCTAGGTATCAATCTTCAATTGCAAATATATTATAAGAAGCTAAAGGGAAACCTTGGGACAACGAAAAAAACCTATAATAGCTAAGAATTTAGAAAAAAAAGTAATTAAAGAATTTTTAGACCATTTGATGAGTTACCAATCTTCAAGCCCTATACCACCTAAAGTAAAGTTTATCCACTTCTACTGAAATCCAATAAATCAGTAAATTGAAGGAACGTTATTAATTTTATAGTTGGTGTGAATGAAGTATGAATGTAAAAGTAATGTAAATGTGTTTTTCAAAGCAAAAGCTAATAAAAAGGATGAAAATAAAAAAGTTCATAAATAATTATATTTTTTATTGAATATTTTTTAACATTTATTTTTTAATGAATATTATGTTTAATTATGTAAAATGGTGTATAATTATTATTTTAATTTTTAGTATTTTTGTAATATATATATATTATTATATTATTATTATATTAATTATATATATATTATATATATATATATATAGTATATTATATAAATATATATATATATATATATATATATATATATATATATATATCATTAGAACCAGTTCCAGTTCATAATATGCAAGAATAAAAAGTTGACGTAAACTGTGTATTTCAACCTGATGTAGGATTTCGCATAAAAGTTCAAAACATAATTTGCAATAGAAGGAGAGCTCACACTTCTAAATATGGGAACTTTAACACAATGATGACTCGTAGAAAACAAGAAAAAATTCATAATGAACATAAAGCTGAGTTAGAAAACATGGTTGACAAAAGATTTAATTCCCTATTCAAAACTTTTGATGATAAATTTGAGTCACTTTCGGAAATTGTTCAAAAAGGTCAAGAACAAACATAAAGAACCCTCTAGCGACTATCAACCAGGGAGTTCAGACGTAGTCAGCTGAGAATCTTCACTTGGCAAACCAAGGAAAGACAAATTTGAAGAGAGGAAAACATGAATTATCGTCGAATTGTCACATTAAAGTTTTACCAGCAGAGACATCCCTTAATATTCACGCTCTTGAAAATGTTTTTTGCGAGTAACCATAATAAGATGAATACAGATGACGTCCCTTTTTATGATAATACACACACTTACATAATAGAACCCAATGATGGGCGTTTTGTTTTAAAGTTCATGAAGAAACTCCAACTAAAAACTTTTCCCAAATTACCAGAAAAAATGGTTATTAGTGAAATTATTCAAGTCTAAGATAAAGCAAAAGAAACTATTCAGATGGACTCTGTAAATGATGTCACAGACGATGAAATCCAAATTGAAATAGAAGCCTCTACTTGTAATGGGGTTAATGCAGAAGATCCTTGCACCGTGAGCATCTGGAATAAAAGAAAATATAAACAGCCAAAGTGACCTTGTCCTTTTTGTCATAACGTTCGTCACAAATTTCAAAGACATTTATCTATAGTGCATAAAAATAAGCCAAAGGTGAAACAGGCATTAGCTCTTCCACCTAATGAAAGAAGAAACGCTTTTGAAATATTAAGGAAAAAAGACATTGACTTTGAAAATCAAAAGAGGTTGAAAAATTATGCAGCAGGAGAATCTTGAAAATTTAATTGCTGAAAGGAAAAGTCATTCAAAGAATTTATGGCGTTGTAATATTTACAAGGGCTATTACAAAAGTAAATATTTTACAATTCACATAAAAAAATGTCAAGAAAAATATGATGCCGATTGTGGCACAGATCCAGTAAAATTTTCTTTAAACAGCGGAATCATAATGCTAGAAGACAATTTAACAAACAAGTAAGAGACAGTCTGTCAAGTCAAGACTGTTAAGTGTTTTTAACCGAAATAAAAGATGATAAGAAGAACAACACTGGAAGTATGTGAAAGTGTCATAAAAAAAAGAAATTCAAAAATGAAGTTGAAAAACTTTTATTAATTCATATAAAGGATATGGCGTATTCATGGCATCAGTCTTGAAAAGTGTCATATTCATTGGTGAATACATAGGAGAAAATATCACAGAAAATCAAGGAGAAGAGCGACTTAGGAAACCTGGAAGAGGTTATTTATATTTCTTTGAACATCTATCCAAAATATATTGTATTGATGCAGAAAAAAATAAAGAAAAACACATTGCATCTTATGTTAATGACAGTGGAAAGAAAAATTCGTACTGTATTATTAAGAAAATATTAATAGAAGACAAGCCACATTTGTGCCTTTTTGTTAAGAATCATCTGGAAATATCAAAATGATCCGAGCTCCTGTACGATTACGGGGATTCAGATGAAAAGATGTATTGGAGAAAGGGTGATGCTAATCCTTATCCCTATGAGAATTCGGAAAGACAAATATCACCTATTGTTAACTCACGTATCACTAAAAAAACACAATCAACCGGAGCCTGATATAAATATAAAGGAGAAAAAAATATTTGTAAAGAATTGAAAAAGTATAAGCAAAAGCATAATGAAAAATTTTAAAAACTTAATAATGAAGAAGGAACTAAACCAGAAAACATTTCAGAGCTTGTAAATTCTTTAATTCAAGAGTTTAATAAAAAATTAAAAACGACTTGCCCAGAGATAGATTAGAATGTGACATACCAACATTTTCAAGCATTGGAATAGATGCTTTTGGTTCATTTCTAGTTATAAGAGGGAGAGGGAAAGTAAGAGAAAAAAGATATGGATTAATATTTTCATGTTTAAGTAGTAGAGCAATATATTTAGAAATGTTATATTCATTAGATACTGATGCCTTTATCAATGCTCTCAGAAGATTTATCAGCCACAGAGGTAATGTGAAATTGATCAGATCGGATAATGGAACTAACTTTGTAAAAGATAATAAAGAATTAAAGACATTAAAAATTTGAAAAATAAGCAAAGTAAGTAAATATTTTGAGCAAAAAGAATGAAAAGGATATTTTTCCTAGTACGTCAAATTTAAAAGTGAGGTCATTTTGAAAGACATATTAGAACTAAAAGAAACATATTGCAAGCTTCACTCTTAAAACAACCAAAAAGGTTGACAGATGATAACTTGAAAACTTTGGTTTTTGAAATAAATTTATTATAAATAACCGACCAATAACAGAAGTTTCCAATGATTTAGAAAACCTAGAAGCTTTAACACCAAATCTTCTACTATCCCTTAAAGGCAATATAATATTTCCACTAGTTTATTTCAAGGTAAAGATTGTTACTTATATAAAAGATTGAAAAAAGTTCAGTCTCTTGCTGACTTATTTTGGAAAAGATAGATTAAAGAAAATGTGCCTTTATTGCAGAAAAGAAGTAAATGGATAGCAGAAGGGAATCACACACCAAGTGGGAGATTTACGTTTTTTAATAGATGACCTCAAACCAAGAATGTGGAACTTAGGAAAAATAGTAAAAATTTTATAAAGATGATAAACAGAGTAAGAATTGTAGATGTAAAAATAAATAGACAAAAATACTTCAAGTATAATAGTTTTGAAAAGACCAATCACAAAATTGATTGCTGAGAGAAAGTGCAAGACTGTTATAAGTAGACAATAGAATCATAAACTAAGGAAACTAAGAATAATAAAACTTAAGATTCTTAGCAAGAAGGGAATATGTTGTATTTTGTATGAAAAATACAAAAAGAAAACAATAAAAAGGAACTTAAATAAATAAAAAAAAGGTTAAAGAAAATTCTTACTATGTCAACACCAACTGCGGGTTTACTAAAATGTACCAAAATACTACAAATAAAAAAAAAAGCAAATATGATTGCAACACAAAGATTTGCTGACTAAATCAGAATATAAGGTGAGGCAATATTGAGGGCTTGCAAATAGAGAAAAGGCTAAAGAAAAATTAATATTAAGTATAAATAGATAAGTAGGAGATACTGCAAGCAATATAAGCTATTGCAGAAAATCAACAAACTACTGAAGTCACAAAACTGACTTTGCTAAAGTTAAATGTGAAAATAAAGGCAAAGGACAGAATTGAACTTCAAGCAACACAAGGAAGCTATTGAAGAAGAATTAGGAAAATCTAGGTATCAGAATCTTCAATTGCAAATATATTAATAAGGAAGCTAAAGAAGAAACCTTGAGACAACGAAAAAAAACCTATAATAGCTAAGAATTCAAGAAAAAGAAAGTAATTAAGGAATTTTTAGCCATTTAATGAGTTACCAATCTTCAAGCAAATTACTAAAGTGGCAGCCCTATACCACCTAAAGTAAAGCTTAGCCACTTCTACTGAAATCCAATAAATCAGTAATTGAAGGTAACGTTTATTATTTTATAGTTTGGTGGACTGTGTATGAATCGTAAAAGTATTTAAATGCTGTTTTTCAGCAGCAAAAGCAAATAAAAAGGTTGAAATCAAGTCCACCAATAATTATTTTTTTTTGAATATTTTTTTCACATTTATTTTTTTAATGCAATATTCTTTTTAGTATATATTTTTCCCATTTTCTTGTTTATTTTTTTTTTTTTCAAATTATTCTGAAAATTTGTGTAACCATTATCTATATATATATATATATAATAATATTATATAATTAATATATATATATTATATTATAATATATATAATATTATTATATATATAATAATATATTTATATATATTCATTAGAACGCAGTTCCAGTGTTCATAACAAGCAATAAAAGTTGTAAATTGTGTATTTCTCAACCTGATTTAGATTTCCAGGAACACACACACATATATTATATATATATATATATATAATATATATATTATATATATATATATGCATATATTATTATATATATATAATATATATATATATATATATGGCAAGATGTAGATTGTGGCCTGTAGTCATACTGGCTGAATTGGCTTCAGCCGCACTTGGCTGAGTGGCTTTTTTCTTTGTTTTTATTAAGCCTATTAAATTTAGTTAATGTTTTAACAATGTCGCGTTTGAAAACGGGATACAGAAACCCTTTCACGTACTATCGAAGAAAATATTTTACCAGGTACTCAATTATTTCAGACTCTGGAAAGGGTATATAAGATTTACATAACTAATTCAAACATCTTACCCGTGGAAACCACTCTTTAAAGTTTGTAATCCGAATACAGGTGCCACATAAGAAACGATAGAATCAACATGGTTCAGGTAAATTTTTGAAAAATTTATGTTTACGTTTAGGTAAGGTTAGGTTAGGTAACCTAAACTAACCTAACCCAACGTAACCTAACCTAAAAAACAAAACCTAACCTAAAAAAATAACAACCTTACATAAGTTATGTTTGTAACGTTAAATAAATTATTTACGTAAAATAATATTAAAATTAACAGGCTCAAATCCCAACTTCAAATCGTCTCGACCTAACACTGCATAGGCAATTTAGGTAATTTTTTTTTTCTTAAAAAATATGCACGAGAAAGAAAGATTTCTCGCTTTCATTGAAGCAGTACATAATTTCTGATTTTCTTCGGTACAAACAATATATATATATATATATATATATATATTTATATATATATAATATATATAGTTAATATATATATAATATATATATATATATATATATATATATATATATATGGTGAGGTTACCATAAAGGAAGGAAAACTATAGACTTTAGAGAAATAGTTTATTTAGAAGAAAAGTCTACTATATATATGTAACATGCCAAGCAATGTATTTCTAATTTTAATATATATTATATATTATATATATATATATATATATATATATTTATATATATTAATAAGTATATATATATAATATATATA
>JABUQX010044026.1:0-20000 GCA_015478945.1 Trachelipus rathkii
TATTATATATTAATATATTATTCTTATATAAAAAAATGGTCTTGCCAAATTTATTAATTTTTTTTAAACTAATTACATTTTGTCTATAAAACGAAATCATTGATAAGAAAATGTATTGACAATCTGAAACGCATTCTGACAGCGATTCCTCATCCCTACATGAATAAACAAACACTAGTATTTTTATGTAGTAAATAATTGCAAGAACAGTTAATGTGCTAAAATTCAAAAAAAAACTATTTCCAATCTTGTACAAACATATATCAAAAATTCTTTCTCAAAGTTTTTACTGTAGCAAATTTCACTTACATTTTTATGTACATCTTCAATAAAAAATATAAAAAATGACGCTACTAAAAACACCACTTTTAGGATTTCGTTCATGTAGGGGGTTAGAATAACTATCAAAATGTGTTTCAACTTTTTGATACATTGATATTTATTTATGATATTACAATTTTTTTTAATAATCAACAATATATTAAAAAATTGTATGTAAAGATATACTGCAAAAAAAATGAGCCCAGAGAGCAGAGAGAGAGAGGAGGAGAGAGAGGAGAGAGAAAGAGACAAGAGAGAGGGATGAAGAGATGAGAAGACGAGACGAGAAAGAAAAGAGAAGAGAGAAGAGGAAAAGGAATAAGAGAGAAAGGAGAAAGAGAAGGTGAGAGAGAGAGGAGAGAGAGAGAGAGAGAGAGAGAGAGAGAGAGAGAGAGAGAGAGAGCAGAGGAGAGGAGAGAGAGAGAGAAGAGGAGAGAGAGAGAGGAAGAGAGAGAAGAGAGAGAGAGAGGAGGAGAGAAAAGAGAGAGAGAGAGTAGAGGAGAGAGAGAGAGGAGAGAGAGAGAGAGAGGAGAGAAGAAGAGAAGAGAAGAGAGAGTAGAGAGAGGAGAGAGAGAGAGAGAGGAGAAGAGAAGAGGAGAGAGAGAGAGAGAGAGAGAGAGAGAGAGAGAGAGAGAGACTGAAGTTAAAGGTAAAGAGTCTTTATAATTAATGTGTAATGAGACAAAGCATTTTGGAAGCATTATCATCAAAATTTCTATATATTAAGTAAAAAAATTTTTATTTTATAAAGTAAAAATTTTTTGAAAATACAGGATCGGACTCTAATAAAAAAAAAATACTAAAGAAGAATGGTTGAGAACAAATTTGTTGCTCTTTAGGATAAAAAAACGTTACAGGCGTCAGCAATATATCAAACTCCCATAGATTTGTTTTATAGATAGGCCGCCATGGTTTTCGCACTTACTGAAATAAAGCACAAAATGTTTAAAATATAGCCAAACAATATAATTAGGAAACCCACAGTTTACTTTTGACGATTCTAAGAAATTTTTAGAAATTGATATTTTTTTACTTATATATATATAATATATATAGTATTATATAATATATAGATATATATATATATATAATATATATATATATTTATATATATATATATATTAATTATATATATATATATATATAATATAGGCAAATTTGTACAAACGTCAGGCATTGTATGTAACTAAAAAAAACTATAACAGGTACACAAAAATAATATTTATTAATCAGAGACATTTTTACCCCGGAAATTTAAAAAAAAAAAATTAAAAAAAATAACGCTTTTGAAAAATTTTAAAAATTGTTAAAAATTTATTGCAAAAATTAGTTTTTTTGATCAATCAAAGATGCGGCTTACTCCGAGTATGCACGGAAAGGTTGCCAAATGTTGAATTTTTCTTCTTTTACACTAACAAAACCCTCGGGTAAAACAAGACGATGGATAGAGTTTGGGTTTCTTGGTTTCTCCGTCGGCTCGCAACCCCCTAAAACAGGATTATAAAGAAAAAATTAAATATTTTGCATCAAAAGCGTAAAAAAAAAGCAGGGTATTTGGGCAACTTTTACTCTCAAGACTAATGCCGGTTTTCAAGGTCATTCAGAGCGTGCACTGAAGATTTTTACTAATATTTAGGAAGTTATTAATAAATATTAGAATAAATAATTTTTTTTTGTGCTACTGGAAGATTTTACAAATATTTAAAGAGTTATTAATTAAATATTAGAATAAAATAATTATTTTTAAGTTTCTTCATGAAATATACTTCCGAAATCAAAAATGTTATCTATTTTCCTGTAGATGTTATAGAATTTCTAGTTACATGCCTGAACTTTTTGGGATGCATTAGGCCATATTTATTATATTAATATATATATATTATAACTTATATATATATTTATATTATATATATTATATATATATATATATATATATATTATTGATTTAATATTTATTTACTGGCATCAATTCCAGAAAAGGAGGCAGGGAGAATTTTCTTCGAAAAGTATGAAGAAAACCAGATTACATAATTTCGGAATCAGTCTAATAAAGCTTATATACCAGTTGTAAAAGAAAATATATGTAAAGATAGTTTTATATTTTTTTCTAAACTACGAACACCCAATGGTAAGACCGCAGCATTATTATCAGAGTCGTGGGATCTCTCGGCCTCTAGGTTGGACAAAGGGGGGGACTTTGTCCCCCCATCTGTCCCCGTCGGCTCGAGCCCCTTAAAAATTTAAGTTCAAGGATAAATTATTTTCCGATCTAGGGGCTCGTAGCCAAATGGGGACAGAGGTAGGGGACAAAGTCCCCCCATCGTCCACCACTAGAGGCCGAGAAGACCCCAATCACTGATATCATATCGCGGTTATCTACCCTGTTGGGTGTTCCGTTAGTTCATTAACAAAAACAACTTTGCTATAGGCTATATATATATGGTATAATTATTATTATATATATATATATATATATATATATATATAATATTATATATATTTATTATATATATACTATATATATTATATATATTACACTTGTGACTATTTTTTGAAGGCCAAATATGAATTTTGGGCTTTTCTCTTATATAATTAATTATATTATATATATATATATATAATATATATATATTTATATATATATATATATATATATTAGCTAATATATATATATTAATTATATATATGTATCAACCTGAAAGTTTAGAATACAGTGGTAATAAAAGGGAGTAATTACTTCTTTATTTTTTTTCTTAGGACTAATTAATCAGGTATAAATAATAGCATCAATGATTTAAGAGTTAAAACAATGGACAGTTCACAGTTACTTAATAATATGGTGAAGGTTAACATCAATAATTTTCTTAATCAAAACAATTGTTCGGCCTTTTTAACGAGCCGACAACTCCAGCGGACTTCTCGTTCGTATCTTGAAGGCTAACTCTCCTTCCCTCGAAATGCAGCATTCGCGGGCGCATAGCAGCGACTCACTCTCACAAAAATAGTGCCATATAAAAAGGTTGATAAATATTTTCTATATAAATAAAATTAAATAGAAAATTTGACATACAGAGCATACTATGACGAGGTTACATATATATTGTGAGGCAATGAGAATTCCTCCGTCACCAATGTTTTTTTTTTTTTTTCTTTTTTTTTTTTTTTGGTAATAATTTTACATTATTATTACGGAAACACAAAATTTTCTATTTCTTACAATATATTTGTACAAAACATACATAAAGACGCTTCTATAATCCCGCACCATCGGGGAGGGTTTTGACTATTTCACTCTTCTATTTACAAACCCTTCCTGTGACATCTTCTGTAAGGAACAATGCGGAATTTATTACTACTATTAGTGTTTGGCAGCATCGTTTCGTCTATAGTATTAGATATAGAGGAAGAAGACGATTTTTTTTTTTTTTTTTTTTTTTTTTTTTTTTTTTTTTTTGAAGGGATAAGTATCAATTCAACTACTGTCTAATTTTAAGAATTGCATGCAGAACTTAAACGAATGCTCCCCTTTTCCTCTCTTCTCTTTTTTTTTTTGTTTCTTATTATTAAAATCATATAATATATCTTTTTTTTTTTCAATTTTCTTTTAACTCTTTATTTCAGCGTCCCTAACGGCTCTGAGATGGAAATTACTTACCAAAATCTGACTTTACAGGAAACGAACTTTCCTGCTTTAAAATAAACGTTATTCTCTTTTTATTCCGTAGCACCCTAAAGGTCCCGAGTATCTTCTCTGACAGTTTCCTACCATATACTTGTTGATTTTCATTAACACGGCCTCTTGCCTATGTGGGAAGATCTTTATCGGACCAACATATTATTTTATTTTTTTTATATATAACCTGTAATCTAAATTAAGGCCATAATTTTCTTCAAATAGGCCTTTTTTTTTTTTTTTTTTCACTTCAACTGTTCTTAACTTAGGCACCTGTTTTGATATAATTCACTGTTTTGACACTCTCACATCCAGTTTAGTATGGGTGATTAAGAGTTGCTAATGGGTCACCATTCTTTGCTATTTCAAAAAAACCCTTTGAAGAAGTTAATACATTGATAATGAAACGGGGGGTAATTACTTTTATTTTTATTTCTAGGACTAATTAAATCAGATTTAAATATAGCATCAATGTTTTAAGAGTTAACACAATGGGACAGTTCACAGTTATAATAATATTGGTGAAGGTTAACATCATAATTTTCATAATCAAACACAATTGTTCGGCCTTTTAACGAGCCGACACTCCATGCGACTTCTCTTCTCGTATCTTGAAGCCTTGCCTTCCTTCCCTTGAAATGCCAGGCATTTCGCGGGCGGCATAGCAGTGACACTCTCACAAAAATAGTGCCATACAAAAGGTTGTTAAATATTTCTTCATATTATAATAATTAATATAAAATTTGACATACAGAGTACTATGAGAGGTTGTACATAATTTTGTGAGCAAGGAAAATCCTGCAGTGCACATATATTTACTATATATAATAATATATATATATAATATATTATATATAATATATATTATATTATATCATATAATTTCTTATTTTAAATTTTTTGTAGTATTATATTAATTTTTTTAAAACATTTCGTACGTTAACTTTGCCCATATATCGCTACTATATTAATTCATAAGCCTAGATAGAATTTGTAGTTATCATATATCAGTATGGACGGATGTGGTGTCTACTTTATCTGATGAAACTAATTCTCTTATGGTAAGGATGTGACCATTACGATAATCATTGCTAGATTCTTTCTGACAATTAATTAACTTTTCTATATAAACTCAAATGTCCTAACTGTGCAATTTACTCTTAATGAAATTAAAAACAACTACGATATCTTCAGGTGTAAGATTAAGCGTGTTACTGTAAAAATTGAAAAAATAAATTTATCATTGTCTGCCAAGATCAGGGTACCATCTTACCGTTAACCCATTCGTCAAATTTGTGATCCCGATTACATACAGCTCACCAAGAATATAAAAAAAATTTAGGAGGGGAGGATTAGATTTAGGTTAATGTTCCCAGATACATGAATGAAAACTGAAATTATTCCAAAGTTTATTTTAAAAGAAAATATTTGCTATTATAAGAAAGATCTGCATAACTATGATAATCTATCTATATCTGATTGTTACGAGGCTTACCAACCAAACAAGCAGTCAACAGTAACTTCCAAGTTCAGATGTTGTAAAACGTTGTACTAAAGTTATATACATATATAGTATAATATATATATATATATATATTATATATAATATATAATATATATATTATATATATATAAAATATATATTATATAGTATAATATATATATATAGTGCTGTACACAAAAAAACCCACAAGCCTATTGTCGTTACAATTAAGAAATACACCCAATTGCTGATATCTCGTTAAATGATGAGTTAGAGCGAAACAAAATTATGGTGCATCATATCACATCGCATTTAAATTTTACTCGAAGTGAAAAACAATTGTTATAATGGTTTTCAAAAAGATCAACATTTTTTAAAATATACGCTTTGCTGTAGTCGTGATAAGTTTCATTTTTGAGAAAAATTTCACAAATTTTCAGCCATTTCTTTGACAAACGATCTTTTTTGAGACTTATTCAAGTATTCACATGATAACACAGATTTCATCAAATTAGGCTACTATTATATTCTGTATCCATTCTCTGCTTCTGGTTTCCCATCCTTATCTCATTTCCACACCAACTATTTCATTGTGAAATTATGCGACGCCCTCTCCGCCCCCCCAGGGACTTGAGATATGATAATCTACTGACAATCAAAAACCCACCTGCGGTGTGTATGTGTAATACGATAAAATAAAAATCAATTCCATACATTAATTGAAGACATGTCCGCCATGATATATCGCCTATCCACAATCCTATTCAATCATGCTGGATGTATGGTTGTTTTTTCATTCTTCAGTGTGGGTCGAAAAACCACCCAGAAAAAAATGTAACAAAAAACCACTTTGTACAAAAAAAAAAAACCTAACATGTGTTTTTACAAAAAAGGGTTAAAAAAAAATTTTTTTTTCAATAAAAAGTTCTTACTGAGACTAACAGGCGCAGTGAACTGCCAAAAAAAAAAAATTAAAAATAGATACCGAAACAGCACGTGGGGTATCATGAAGCTTCGAAATGAGTCCTAACCCTTACGGCTTATAAG
This sequence comes from Trachelipus rathkii, assembly GCA_015478945.1. NCBI lineage: Eukaryota > Metazoa > Arthropoda > Malacostraca > Isopoda > Trachelipodidae > Trachelipus > Trachelipus rathkii. Next base: position 6,525 of record JABUQX010044026.1, read on the forward strand.
TTTGTACGAAAAATGAAACCATTTAGATCCCTCCACGCTCACATGTTTGATACTACAGGTGTTAAGCATCGAGGGATATGTAAATGCATTATTTTGATAGCACATTTCATAAAAAGTTTATTATGATCAAACTTTATGAGATCCGGACGGCAATTCAGACTTCCATTCTCATTCACCCCACCCCCTCACCCTTGATGGGGGCCATTGATCGTAACCACGGATTGCAAACTCGGATCGGGCACGGAACACCCATATAAACATGCCTACAATCCAACAAAACTAAAAGTAGCTTAAAAATTGCTAAGGGTGCCGAATTTAACAAAAATCAGCTATTCCATTACTCAATGTTATCTTTGCTTTTAACTAACTACCACCAGCAAGGGAAAGAAGAAACCAGCAACTTTACACTATATATTGAAATATTTATAATATTTTTTGGTTTCTGAAATTGGCCCCCCAAAATTTTTTTTCCTTCTTTTTAGAATTTTTTTAAACTAGTTGATTTTATTTTTTAATTTTTTTTACATTAAATGATTGCCAAATGCCTTTTTAATTATATTTAGAACTAATTTCTGTAAGTGTTATATTTCTTAAATTTACGTTACTAAAAACAAAAAAGGAGAATTTTTTTCTGAATTGCTTGGTACGGTATCTTATTTCATGATTAAATTTTTACTTTTTTTTGTTCTATTTTTAATAATATTTTTCATTATTATATGCTAAAATGATTTAACTGAAATATGATGACATATCTCTAAGAAGTGTTTTTAGAAGTGGGTTTTTTTTAACATTGGGTTTTTTTTTGTAAATGTTGGGTTTTTTTTTTTTTTTTTTTGGATCTAAATAATTATAAACAAAGTAATAAGCAAAACAAATAATTTTTCTGGGATATTACTAGCCATAGGCCTAGCCCATTATAAGAATATATAAAAAGTCTTAATATGTAATAGTAATAGGGGGGAGGCAAAAATGAAAATTGGTTTTTTTTTTGTGTAACGAAGCACTTATGTATATATATATATAATTACTTATATATATATATATATAATATAATATATAATTTAATATTATATTTATATAAAATCTGTCTATATATATATTATATATATATGCTCATTAGTTCGTATATTTTGAATCAGTTCAAAAAAACTGTAAAATCTTTAGAAAATAGTTCAAAAAATTTCTAATTTCAGAAAAGTTAAGTTAAGTTAGTCTTTAAGAAAATTCTTTATTTGCAAGCTTCTGGCATATTTCCAGAAGCTTGCCACTAAAGAATTTTTCTTAAAAAACTTAATTAACTTCTGAACTTTAGAAATTGTTTTTTGAACTTAGAAAATTTATTCAGAAAATATGAACTGATTTAAATAATGAACTTCTCCATAATATATATATATATATATATATATTATATATATATATATATATATATATATATATATATATATATATATATATAGAATATATATATATATATATATATATATATCACGAAAAAAAAATGTTTTTAAAAAAAATCTTGCGTTTTTTATGTCGCTGATTTCACAATGTGCGAAAACTTGGCCTCCTATAAGAAAAGCCTATGGGAGTTTTAATATATTTGCAACGCTGTAACTTTTTTTCCTAAAGAGCAACAATTTTCGTTTTCACTATTCTCCATTATTTTTTTTAGAGTCGATCCTGTGATTTTCATAAAAATCGGAGGTGACAACCCTCTGGGTAACAATTACCAAAATTTTATATTTATTTACCTAATTAACTACATTTGGTATATTTAATTTATTTGATGATAATTATTAAAAAAATAAATTATATCAAAAGAAATTTTTTATCAATATAAAAATCGGAAAAATATATAGTTATCCTAAAAAAAAAGAAGACGAAATTAGCATACTTTTTTCGGAGCTTTATATTTTATTGAGTATATATGCATGTTTAAAATATATGCTAATCCCAAAAATAAAAAAAAAATAAAACAATTTTGACACTATTTTTATAAATTAAAAGTTTATAGTTTTAATACAATAGTTACATAATACTTTCTCACATAAGCTACATAATTACTAAACTAATTATGATTTTCAGAACATTATTTTTATTCAAAATAAGCTTAAAATATACGCAAATCTATATAATAAACTTCAAATAATTTTTTTTACATGTAATGTTTGTAGTCTTCACCTACTTTGGAATGGTGAATTCTCAATAATTACAGGCAGTAGTTCACAATTGCCATTGGTTTTATTGGTTGACTAGGCTAGGGGTCTGAAAAACGTGTTTTTTTTAATTTGGTTTTTTTTGTTGCAAAAAAAACGGGCTTTTTTTTTTAAAACAAAATGTCTTTTGCTTTTGATTGAATTTAGAGATTACCTCGATATATGTATATAAAACCCTAAATGAAACAGAGATATTAGAGGCCAGTAATGCATTGTTTAAATACGGATTTATATATACGGATAGTTAACAACTTCTATTATATTATCTGCACGAATATTTTATATTTAAATTAATATATGATAATAATTATATAATATTTTTAATTTTATGAATTTTAATTTTTAAATATAAAAATAGATATAATTATTATAATATAAATATTTCTAATTATATATATTATTATATTATAATATATATATATATTATATATTATATATATATAGATATATTATATATATATATGATCAAAAAGGATGGTATAACAGGTTGTTTTGGGGTCAGGAGAAAATGAGAATGGCGTAGGAAGGTGATGGATTTATGTGAGGAGAGATGTATGTGTGGTGTGTGAGTAATAGTTTCTTTAAACAGAGTATCCATAAGTATACTGATTGGTGTAGTAGAGCATGTTATTCGAGTGAAAAGTAGTGATATGATTTTGTGTGGTGTTAAGAAGGAAGATTGAGGTTATGTTTAGATGTTAAATCACGTGAGTGTTGAAATGGATTATTCGGTATTTATGTTGTTCTATGTTCAAAATTAAGTCTAGTGGGGACTTGGATGCGAAGGACAGGTGATACAGAAGGAAGAGGGTAAATTAAGAGTGAGAAGTTTAGTGAACAAGGATAATAAGGATTAAAGGTTAAATGAAGAGTTAAATCGCCTTGAATGCTGACAAGCTGAAACAAAATAAATCTGGGAGCAATTGTTAGCAGTGCAAAAGAGTTGGGGTGTGCTAAAGTTAGGAAAGTAAAGAATGCCGAACAGTGAGTGGTGGAAATGAAAGGACGGGTGATGCAAGCGTTATAAAAGTTAAAAAAAAAAGCAGTGCGTTGATTGAAGCGTGGTTGAATGATGAAGTTTCAAAGGAAAGTTGCTTTGGATTTATATAAGGAGGAAAAAGAAATTCTCAAAAATATGCATACGTAAGAGAAGAAGAGGAATGAACAGTTTGGAAGGAGGAATTGGAAGGTGATACAAGGGAATTAGGAAGCTCTTCTGGAATGGGAAGCGCGAAAGGTTAAACATTAGAAAATAAGGGGACCTGCTCAGAATAATGAATAGGATGGTATATGTTTGTACTGATGAAAATGGGACTGTGAGGGGAGGGTGGGAAAGAACACTTCTAAAAATCTGTGTAATATGGCAGTAATTGAAGGTGATAGTGACGTGTATGTGTGGGTTTGATGGGTGCAAGAAGGACATAGGTATTTTGAGGGATTAGGTTCAATTAGCAAAGGAAAGAGGAAATGGTAGAGGAGATAGTTGAAAGAAATGGTACAATCTGCAGGTATAGAATGAAATTACTGGATGAATATATCAAGAACGTAGGCAAGTTTCTGATTGATTGGATCTTGAAGTAGGTGTAAATAAGCGTTTATGGAGGGTTATCAGTCCGACGGGATGAAAGGAGAGCAGTATAAGTACCCTTATATAGGTAAAGAGATAAAGGGACGGTAGAAATTCATAGGGGGAATTAGGTTATTGGTGTTATAGGGAAAAATTATGTTGGTACTGTTTGTCGTTAAGAAGGTGCGGCGATGTGATGAAGGACTGATTGGTGAAGAAACAAGGTGCATTTAGAAGTGGTAGAGGATGTTGTGGATCAAATTTTTTACATTGAAGGAAATGATAGAAAAATGAGGAAGGAAGAAGAATTGTTATTAAAGTTTTTATGGATTTCACAGGGTATTGAAGGGTTAATAGGAGCGTCTTATGCAGGTTTAGTGATTTATATATTGTTGGTGTAGGACTGTGGTATATATTAACTTTTGCGATAGTGGAGCATGTTGCTAGAATAACATGGTGTTCAAAAGTGATTGGTTTTAATAGTTAATAGCGGAGTGAGGCATGTTTGTGTTATGTTCTCCTTGGTATATCAAATTTGTATATGGAATGGGGGTTATAAAAAGAACTTGAAGATCGGGCGTGAAGGAAAATGCTGTTAGAATTTATGGAGAATGAGATGATGGAGGGTCCCTCCTATTATATCGGGAGATTTGCGTTTTGTGTGGCTAATTGAAGAGTTTGAGAGAATTGTTAGAGAGATTTGGCACAGTGTGTAAAATGAGGGGTTTAAAAGTTAAACGTAGATAAGAGTAAGGTGTATGGTTGTGAGTGAGGACAGTCCTCAGTAGGAAGTTGTTAGATGGTGAAGCAGCTAGAAAAAGTATCCAAGTTTAAATATTTTAAGGTATATGTTGGGATTGACAGGAGTGGCTGTGCAATAAAAATCGTTTTTGGTGAATGTATACGGAGACTAATGTCTTTAGAGTTGCTAGGGTCTTTACATTGACGCTTAGTTGTTACCTGATGTTATTGTATAGTAGTGAATAAGAAGTATATGAAGTATAGATCTAAGTTCAATGTGTTCAGAGGACATCTTTAGGGCATGCTAGGACATGTTGAGAATTGATATGGAATATTAAATAATATTAAAGAGTTATGTGGTGTGAGAAAGGTTGTAAACGAGAGTAATAAATGAAAATTTGTTGCGGATGGTTTGGTCATGTTGGAAAGGATGATTGATCAGTCCGGTTTTTAAGGGATGAATTATCGAAGTTGCGTGGAAACCGAACCGCGGGAGATCGATAGAATAAAAGTGGATTGAGTCAGTAAATACTTGTCTGAAGTAAAGGAATGGTTTGGCAGAGGCGAGAATAAAGGTGCATAATCAGAGAGGAGAATGGCGGGTTTTGTGAGGGTATGGTTGATCTGTGCCCAACCTGGCCAAGGGATGACACTTACACGACACCTTCTACACATAGTCGAGGTCCGTCGCTAGTCCCTGTGAAGCTATAAGGGTGATTTTCATGCCCTTGTGAACGTCCTTACTAAGTAATGGTAAAGAGGGGGAGGGGGCGGTAAGGGCTGGACTTTCTTTCGACTTTTGTCATATTCTTTACTGCTTTTCATTTCCTTCTTACGCATCTTCCACCGTCTTGGGGAGAAAAAGGTAATGAAGAAACTTATAAGTATATATATATATATATTATATATATTATATATATATAATATAATATATTATATATATACTAATAATATTTATATATATTATTATAATACAAATATTATATATAGTAATATATATACTAATATATAATATATATATTATTACCTATATATATTATATATAATATATATATATATTATGATAATACATTAATAATATAATAATATAATAATTAATAAATCAGATCATGTGAAATGTAACAATTATATGCCCTAGAGCACTAATAATAAAAACTTTATCTAAGTAAGTAAATCTACTTTCATATATTGCATACCTCTTTTTAACATATTGTATTTACTGTATTTTAATGCTAAATACCTAAAAAGACTTGAATATATATGAAAAAAATAATTTAAAAAAAAACAAAAAAAAACAAAAAATTCACGGCCTTTCTGCTATCTGCTAATATAATTTCTTGTCTTGATTTTTTAAAAATACGAACGGCTTTTCCGTCCTTACGTTTCTGCGGATACGGCTGCCTGCAATTAGACTGTGGCTTTCATTACAGCTCGATTTCTCTTCTACAATAATGAAATCTAATAGCATAGCGCAGCAGATGGGCTTCACACAATTTTCGTATAAAATACACAAGGATAAACTCAAAAAAAAAAAAAAAACAAACGCAAGGGGTTTCTTTAGAAAAAAAAAAAATTTACAGCCTCTCAAGTTGTTAAAACTCTGACTTTTCATTTTTAACCCATCCAGGTTAGGTCTCATTTCAGGCTATAAGTTTTGTCAGGTATACACAGAAAATTATATAGAATTAACAAATCTTATCATAACCTGAACTATGATGGCCCTAAAACGAGCACGAGGCCCACTAATTTTTTTATAAAGCCTTTTATATATATTATATATATATATATATATACTAATATACTATATATTATATATTATAATATAATATATATATAATATATATTATATTATAATATATATCATAAGAAAATCCTATGTGAAAATTCAAACTTTGAGGTTAACTTTCTTTCATAAAGAGACCGCCAATTTTCGTTTTCACTATTCATTTTTTTTTTTTTAGAGTATATCCTGCGATTTTTATAAAAATCAGGGATGAAGCCCCTCAGCGATACTATTACCAAATAAAATGTTGCAGAGTATTAGACCTATATAAATACCAAAATACGGGCAAATTGAACATCACAAGCAAAGGCAAGTCTTAGATTTACCAACCAATCAGGTCACTTTAAATACCTATAAATTACACAGGCTTGCAAAAGTCTAAGCCTACTTTCCTTATCCATAAATACATGCCTAGGTCTATTAACGCTTAAAATAGGCCTGAATCCCTGGATTTCCATTTCAACTTTAACGAAAATATATATCCCAGTAACTAAATCTTACATAATTTATTTTATTATTTACCTTTTTAGAAAATCCTAATTGACCAAGATGGCTGGATTTCATGTTTAAATATATTCAATTGTATAACGTGCTTCCAATAAACACATTCCCAACCTGGTGTTAGCGACTGAAAAAGAAAAAAAATTCTAGTGAATAAAATGTTTTAGAGACACTTTTTATGATTTTCGTAGGAAACAAATTACAATGTTTCTAAAATAATAAAGTTACAGAATAGAAATTGACCAAAAATTTTATAATCAAAAATAACCCCAAATTTTAATTAATTTATTAAATTAATGTTTAAAAAATAATACTAAAAACAAAGAAAAGTAAAAACTTTTTTTAGGTTAAAAAAAAAAAAAAAATCCTTATAGGACCGTATTGCATTAAATGAAAAAAAGAAATGCCAATAATATGTCTTCACTTTATGTGTCAAAGATAGAGCAAATATATTTAAATTTAGTAGTTTTCTTATTAAATTACTCTGTATCGTATGTTAAATTTAAAATATTATGAAGATATTTAGGTTCATTTTATAAGTGGTTCATTATGACTTTGGATACATTAATATTTAAAAAACAAAAATGAAAATTCTTGAAGTTCATTATATATTGATAAAAGAAAGCGATAAAAAAAATAATAGCAAAAAAAAAAATACAGCAGACCAAAGTTACCATTATACAGTAAATTTTGTGGGTAATTTGAAATAAAAAGAGATTTGAATATATATTAATTCTTATTTATTGTTGAACTAGCTGATGGAGAGGAAAATAGCTTATATAATGCAAATTTATTGCTAAAAATAGTAACAAAAAAGATTTGGGAAACTATAAATCAGTTAAAGTAAGATTAGTAGTGGTAAAAGTTTTGAAACAAATACTGAAAACCTGAATGATTCTTGAACGATTTTTGAAATGGTAGATCTTGAGAGGCAAATAATTTAGAATTCATGAATTGTATTACTAATTGCTTTGATATTAATGAAGCAATTAAACGTTAAAAGTGCAGAGACAGTAAAAATTAATATGGGCCTATCGAGAATATCCCAGTAAACTAGAGTAACAACATGCTCGTGCAAAAATCACACAGTACTCTAGAGCTTGACAAATCTTCCCCGCCTCCCATCCCATCACAACTCCATGATCCCTACATCTCCATCCCCTCGTATTTACACGACTATGTATCTACAGGGGGAGAACTGTCACTTACTTATATACAGAGTTCTTATGACACGGGCGGGTAACATGCCGGACGAGAGTCTTCGGAAAGCTCCAGCCCCGAAGACTAACATGGAGCTTAGCCCCATCCACCGGCATCACTGTTAAAGAACCACCAAATCGTCGCACTACCTTCCATCAAGCGCACTTCTAGCAGCTTGATGGACTTCACCATTTTCAACCGCTTCAATAAGGCGTGCGACCTCCCCGCAAAGTCGACCCTCCAGTCGAAGGCCACAGCGATGAACTCGATGACAGCTCGTCCTGAACGCGAGCGCACACACACTCTTCAATAGCAGGCACCTTGTAGTAGTCGACCTTCCGCTGGACGACTACATCAAGGGAGCACGCGTTCGCATCAGCCGCTACCGTAGTGTCAACTACTAGGGCAGTTCCTTCGTCCCAGAAAACTAAGTCAGGTTTTCGCAAGCCCTTTGGAGTGGGAATGGCAGACTCTAGTAGGACTTGCCAGCCCCTCTTCTCGAACTCAGATTTTAATAGAAGATTCAAGTTATCATGACGAACCGTCCTAGAGGGGCATCAACGGGATATTCCTGGAAACATGTCCCAAGGTTACTACCTTGGGACAACCCAGATCACATCTTATCGCGCGGCAGGGACATCACGTCCTCTGTTAGATCTTTCTCGCGTAACAATCAGGCCCTGTCGGATCTTTCCGGAATCGACATACACTGAACCTTGCATCAGGCGAGTGCCATCAGCAATCCAGCTGTAACAGGCCGATTGCTTCGTAGCACCCAGCAGACCGAGTCCGTCTCTAAACTTCACTACTTGGAGCCTCCTCGTCCTCGACGAGACCGGGATTCTGATAGCTAAAGCGGACAGGGCCCATACACTGCCCTGTCGCTCCATCTCGCTATTCAATTATTCAATCTGAGTGCAAATAGACTGCTCAAACTCTGGTATCCCCAGCCCACTCCTGGGGGGTGGTTGACTGAACATGGTGGCCAGAGTATCGAAAGGAAGATGCATAAACTTCCTCACCTCTGCCCGAACCAATCTATCTGCTTCACACGGCGCCCTGATTGTATGTGTATTTGGGTATCAGATAGTTGACTAACAAGTGCAACTTCTTCTGTGGCTTGAGGTAAGCCGAGGAGAGTTTCCTCAGCCTGTCCCTCAAGTCCTCCAAAGACCATTTCGCTACGCCAGAAGACGTGATCTGAACTCCTAGGTATCTGTAAATGCCTGTTGGGTTCATCGTCGGTATGTTTGTCCCTTCGACCACGAATGGAGTGTGGTCGTGGACAAACTTTTTGGCAGTCCCCAGCCAACGCAGACCAACCGACGCGCACTTGTGAAACCCAAACTCGAGACCCAAAGATCTCGGCGCCCTCACCAGAGCAACCAGGTTTGCTTACATTCCCAGCCGTGAAGAGGCTATGAGCACTAAGTCATCTGCAAAGGCCAGCGATGACACCTGCTGGCCCACCATAGGGACACCCACATCAGTTGATGTTTGCTTTAAGATGTAATCCAAAGCAACATTGGACAAAACAGGCGAGAGAGGGTGTTCTTGTAGGACGCCTCTGCCCTGCTTCACCCAACCCGTACCTACCCGTACATGGGTACTAATATATATATATATATATATATATAATATATATCATATAATATTATATATATATATATATATATATATAATATATATAATTTATATATATATTAATAATATATATATAATATATATATCATATATATATATAATATATATATATATATATTATATATATATATATAAATATATATATAATAATATATATACATATATAGTATATATATATATATATATATATATTAATTATTATATAATATATATATTAATATATATATATATATACTATATATATATATATATATATATATATATATATAATTGAGTATATATATTATATTATATATATATATATATTATTATATATATATTAATTATATATAATATTAATATATATATATATATATTTATAATATATATATATAATATATAATATCATATAGTATATATATATTATATATATATATATATATATATATATATATAAAAATATATATATAATATTATCGTAACGTATTAATCTTTTTCCGTACTTAAAAAACATTAATTTTGCGAAAATATTCATGTATTATTTAATATATAGTAAATTTGGTCGAAACAATAAATATGTTGATAATCGTTCGAAATTATCAACTATCGAAAAATATATGCAATGATACATATAAAAAAATCCGGTACAAAGCATTCAGGTTAGGATATCCAGGCCCTCTTAACATTCATTCCATCCCTAGCAAAAAAAATTCACAAAGCATGCATATGTTTAAAATTATTATTATCTATATATTTAATATTATATATTATGTATATATAATCTAAATATATGTTTATTATTTATATTTTTATTAAAAATATATATATTATATATATAATATAATATATATATATTATATATATATCTATATATATATATATATATTATAATATATAAAATAATATATATATACTTATATAATATTATTATATATCTATATATATAATATATTATATATATATATATATATATATATAGATATATATATATATATATATAATTATATATATTATATATATATATATAGTTAATTTTTTCGTTTTTTGCTGTCGTTGTCTGCCGCGTTCTAACCACCTAGGGCCGCCCTCATATTCTGCCGCCCTAGGCATTTGCCTAGTTTGCCTAGCGGTTAAGAGGGCTCTGGTGATATCCCTATAAAACGAGAAAATTAGCTGTTTAAAATTTCTGGAACCTTATTTTTTATATTTTGCTTTAAAATATATACATAAAATACACGAAAATCCGTAAAAAAAATTTCAAATAATTTTTTAGAACCATTTTTGTAAATTACATGCTTATAGATTTAATACAGTATTTACATGAACCCAAGTCAGTAATGCTCTACAATTACTACATTTTTTCATAAAGCCGTCAGTCATTTTCATTTTTTTTATTGAAACTTGATATACTTATAGGTGTTGACATAACTTCGTCGTAGCAGAAGTTACGTGATGTAGTGGTACAGATGGTTCGATACCTGAAGAGGTACTTAGAGTTCAGGCAAAGGGGCGACAATTGGTATACTTATAGGTGTTTTCATAATTTCGTCGTAACCGAAATTATGTAGTGTAGTGGTATCACTGGCTCTGGTTCGATATCTGAGGAGGTACTTCTTAGAGATTAGGTAAAGGGATAAAACTTGGTATACTTAGAGGTGTTGACATACATCGTCGCATACGAAGTTATGTGGATTATAGTGGTATCAATTGATGCGAATATCTGAGGAGGTATTCTTGAGATTAGTAAAGGCTGAAACTTGATCTATACTATTAGGTTGTTGATAGCTTCTCGTAAGAAGTTACGTTTATACGTTGTAGTGGTACAGATGGTTCGATATCTGAAGAGGTACTTCTTAGAGTTCAGGCAAAGGGGCGACACTTGGTATACTTATAGGTGTTTTCATAATTTCGTCTTAACCGAAATTATGTAGTGTAGTGGTATCACTGGCTCTGGCTCGATATCTGAGGAGGTACTTCTTAGGGATTAGGTAAAGGGATAAAACTTGGTATACCTAAAGATGTTGACATAAAAACATTCGTCGTGACTCGAAGTTCAGTGGCTGTAGTAGGTAATCAATGCGCGTATCTGAGGACGTACTTTCTTTGAGATTAGGTAAGGGCTGAAACTTGATAATACCTATAGGTGTGAAGAGGTACTTCTTTGAGATTAGGTAAAGGGCTGAAACTTGATATACTTATAGGTGTTGACATATCTTCGTCGTAGCGGAAGTTACGTAATATAGTGGTACAGATGATTCGATACCTGAGGAGGTACTTCTTAGAGTTCAGGCAAAGGGACAAAACTTTGCATACTTATAGGTGTTGATATAACTTCGTCGTAGCCGAAGTTACGTGTTGTAGTGGTACAGATGGGTCGATACCTGACGAGATATTTCTTAGAGATTAGGTAAAGGCTGAAACTTGGCATACTTAGAGGTGTTGACATATCGTCGCAGAAGAAGTTATGTGGTGTAGTGGTATCAATGGCGTGCGATATCTGAGGATGTACTTCTTAGAGATTAGGTAAAGGGATGAAACTTGGTATACTTAGAGATGTTGACATAACTTCGTCACTACGTGATGTAGTGGTACAGTTGGTTCGATATCTGAGGAGGAATTTCTTAGAGAGGAGGGAAAGGGATGAAACTTGGTATACTTAGAGGTGTTAACATAACTACCCGACTACCCGTTATTTGTCTTACATCTCACAAAGATAACCCGTTTCCTGAAGGTTAAAGATTGAAATTTTTATCTTCAAATCTTATTTTTTTATCAACGTCAACTAATATATTTTTTACTAAGTTGAAACGTGTACATTTCGTTTGCTGTTTTTATTTTATGTTTCATTTTACATTTACGTTTTGTGTTTAATTTTTATTATTATTTTTAATTATTTTCTAATTTTTATTATTATTTTTATTTATATTTAATTTTATTTATTTTTTAAAATTATTTTGTTTTAAACTTTTTTTATTTATTTCAATTTTACTTATCTAAATTTATTCTTCAAACTTAATTATTATTATTATTATTATTATTATTATTATTATTATTATATTATTATTATTATTATTATTATTATTATTATTATTATTATTATTATTATTATTATTATTATTATTATTATTATTATTATTATTATTATTATTAATTTATCATATTATCTGATACTTTGACCTCGCTCTGTCGAAAAGTTAAAATAAAATAAAAGCATAATCAACTGCTCGTATCATAATTATTTTTCCTATATAACCTTTTTATTATTACTATAATTATTATTATTATTATTATATTATTATTCCATTATTATTATTATTAATTATTATTATTATTAATTATTATTATTATTTGTTATTATTATATTATTCTTATTATTATTATTATTATTAATTATATTATTATTATTATTATTAATTTATTATTATTATTATTATTATTATTATTATTATTATTATTATTATTATTATTATTATTATTATTATTATTATTATTATTATTATTATTATTATTATTATTATTATTATTATTATTATTTTCATTTTTATTTTTATTTTATATTTTATTATTATTTAATTTTATTTTATTTATTTTTAAAAAATTATTTGGTATTAAAACTTTTCCATTTCTTTTAATTTTACTTATATTAATTTATATTTAAAAACTTATTTTATTTTTAGTTTATTTATTTAAATATATATTTTTAAACACTTATTTAATTACTGCTTTGTTGCTTTACAGCTTTAGGGTCTATAAAACATGCTTTTATTACCCCTAAGGACATAAATCCGTTCCGCCAAGAGGTGTGGGGAGGGGAAGGGTTGTGCTATGGTTTTACTGCTTTACGGATT
>JABUQX010044026.1:25000-31782 GCA_015478945.1 Trachelipus rathkii
ATCAATACCACTTATTCCAGACCATAGTCTCACTACTATACATTAACACAGGTAACAACATACCCTCATGTAAGACCCTAGCGTACTCAAGACTTAGTCCCTTTACATCCACCAACGATTTAACTGCACCAGCCACCTTAGTGAAATTCACAATTTTCCTACTACACTCTGCATCATCCGTTTCCTTTTCATTCAACATATATCCTAAATATTTAAATTCAGACACTTTTTCCAGCTGCTCACCATCTAACATAACTTCACACTGAGGACTGTCCTCACTCACAACCATAACCTTACTCTTATCTACGTTTACTTTCAACCTCTCTTTACCAACACCCTCCAAATCTCTTCTACTAGTCGCTCTCAACTCTCTTCAATTCGCCCACAAACCAAATCATGCCTCATATAATAGGAGGAAAATCCTCCATTCTCATAAATTCTTCATCATTCTAAACTCCATCCGTGGTCCCCCCTACCCTCTAAGTTCTTTTCATACCTCATCCATATACCAGAATTGGAATTACCAAGGAGACATCCACATCTGCTTTCTCACTCCAGCTATATAATATTGAAATAATCACTTTTGACTCTATTTATTCTTACACACGCTTCACTATCGTCATACATACTTTTGATTCTATTCAGAAGCTTACCACCAACACCATATCACTAACACCTGCTATAGATTCCCTATTAATCCTATTATACGCCTGTTGCAAATCCATAAATCCTAAATACAATTTTTTCTTCTCTCCCTCGTTTCCCAATCATTTGTTTTCAATTGTAATTAATTTGATCCACACATCCTCTACCAACTTTCTAACGCACACTATTCTTCCCAAATTAGTTCTTCACTCATTCGACGCACTCTTTCGACAAAAAACCAACATATATCTTCCTACAACAACTCAATAAACTAATTACCCTATAAAACTTACAGTACATTTTTCCCCCTTACCCTTATATAGGGTACTATATTGCTCTTCTCCAATCCCTCGGAACTATACCCTTCATAAACGTTTTGTTATACAACTTCGCAAATCCAATGATCACCATCTCGCCTATATATATATGATATAATATTATATATATATATATATATATAATATATATATATATATATATATATATATATATATATATATATATTATAATATATATATTTATTGGCCTATATAATATGTTTTTGTGAGGTGAATCTGAAGAAGAGTTTGAGAGGATTGGGTAGAAAGATTTGGCAGGGTGTGTAAAAGGATGGTTTGAAAGTAGATCGTAGATAAGAGTAAGGTTATGGTTACGAGTGAGGACAGTCCTCGTGCTGAAGTTATGCTAGATGGTGAGCAGCTGGAACAAGTGATTGAATCTTAAATATTTAGGATATATATATGTTGGAACGAAAAAGGGAACGGATGATGCCGAGTGTAGTAGGTATAAAGTTGTGAATTGCAGGAAGGAGCTGGTGCAATTAAATTCTTTGGTGGATGTAAAGAGACTCAAGTCTTGAGTGCGTTAGTGTCTTGCGTGATGGTAAGTTGTTAGCCTGTGTTAATGTATAGTAGTAAGACTATGGTCTGGAATAAGAGGTATAGATCTAAAGTAACAATGTGTTCAGATGACAATCTTAGGGGCGTGTTAGGTTGAGAAGAATTGATAAAATGATGAATTAACGTATTACAGAGTTTATGGTATGAAGAAGGGATAAATGAGAGAATATAAATAAAAGTATGTTTAGATGGTTTGGTCATGTGGAAGAGGATGTAGTCGATAGTCGTTTGGTTAAGTGGATGTATAGTGGTGAGTGTGTTGGGAATCGACTGGCTGGGAGACCGAAGAAAAAGTGGATTGAGTCAGCAAAAGAATGTCTGGAGGAGTGAAATGTGAGTTTGGCAGGGGCGAGAAAAAAGTGCATAATAGGAGTAAATGGCAGGGTTTTGTGAGGGTGTATGGTTGTGGCCCACCTGGGCCAAGGGATGAACCCCACATTGGCTAGATGCCATAATGAGGGTCCGTCGCGGTCCCGTGAACCTCTAGGGTGGATTTTCTGTGCGGCGATTTCCCACTAATATGTATAAAAGGGAGGTAAGGCTGGGCTTTCTTTTCGACTTGTGTCATATTCTTCTAATACTTTTCTGTTTCTGGTACATGTTACGCACCTTACCCCCAGTCTTGGGGAAAAAAAGGTGGTTGATGATGATGATGATGATGATGATGATGATGATGATGATGATATATATATATATATTATATATATAATATATTTACATTATATTTATATATATATATATATATATATATATATATATATATATATATATATATATATATATATATATATATATATAATAAATAATATTATATATATATTAATATATTATATATTATATATTATATATATATATATCTATATATATAGTAATATATATATATATATATTAATATTATATATATATATTATATATATATATATATATATATATATATATATATATATATTTATAAATATAAATAATGAACATACTTTACGCATTCATAAATGGAAAGATTTATTTAAAAATACATTTATAAAAATAATAATATCAATACGTAGGAAAATAAAAAAAAAGAAAAAAATATTGGCAAGTTAAAAATGCCAAAAGTACTTGCAAGTACCAATCACAAGTACCAAGTACAAAAGGCTCAAGTACAAGTACAAGTACAAGTCAGTGGTTTTAGAACTGGCAATACACATACAAGGTACAAGTACTCAAAATATGTACTTTAGTACAAGTATAAAAAAAAAAAGAAAAATAAAAAACAGTACATAGTACTTGTACTTGAAACCCAACCCTGATATATATTATATATATATATATATATATATATATATATATATATATATATATATATATATATATATATATATATATATATATATATATTATATATATATATCTTCTTTATGTATATGATATGAAAAAGTTTTTACTCTAAAAATATTATTACATAATTACTATATTAGTAAAATATACAATGTGTGTACATGTATAAATAAACTTCACCCCATCAACAAACCGTAATTTTCTCTATATGACCTTCCAGTATAGGTATCATATTATTATACTTTAAAGTTATATCGAAGTATGTAATCTCGTGTCCCTCTTTCACATCAGCTGATGCGTGCACTCGGTTACAACTGACATTATCTCATCTGATTTGTAATTAACACAGGTGTACCAAGATTTAAAATAAACCACCACCTTTGAATATATGTTATAAGACCCGTAACTATACCTTTAACCGGTACATAAACACTGTTCATACTGTACGGGCATGTGTACAACTGATATCACCCTCTAGGATATATGTCCTGCCACCTTGAAATATGCCGCATCATATTCTCGCCTCCGCGCAGTAATATTGTGCCTTCGGGCTCATGCGTCGGTTCCGCGCCGGGGAGCGCTTGCGGGCGTGCTTGCGGGCGCGCTCGCGTTGGGCTTCACGTGACCTACTATAAATCTAGTGAATTAATTTTCATCTATTCTAGTGAAATTCGGCCTGCAGTTTATGTATCTGTAATTAGGCAACACCTAATAGATCCAGCTTGGTACTTTATATATGAAGTGAATATAAATTCAGATGGCCAGTCTTGCCCCAGTACTCTTAGGATCAACAGCTTGAGTAGCATTCGCTAGATCCTACAATATCTCGAAATTTTAAAACCTAACCAAACGAGTATTTTCCAAATCAATAATTATTCCTCAATGTAAGTATTTATTATAAATATGTTATAGCACATCTGATCAATAATTAATAACTTATTTAAAGTAATTAAATACATTTCCATATAATAATAAGGGGGAAATGAATTATACTGATGTCTTAAAAGAAATGTTGTATTTTTTACATAAGTGTACTGGACATGCTAGCATACATTCTGAAAATTTTATCAAGCCATTTACATCACATCAGTTAAAATATATATATATATATATATATATATATATATATATATATATATATATATATATATATATATATATATATATATATATATATATATATATATCAGAGCTGGGCGTTGCGCCACCGAGTTGCGCCTATGCGCCTATGGCGCACTATCAATTTGTAGGCGCAAAGGCGCATAGGCGCAACAATTTTTAAAAAGGCGGACTAAGCAAAGGCACACAGCCAATTCTCTGCACCTATAGCCGCGCCTATGAACAGGAACAAAGCATTTTTTTTACCCTTAAAAGTTAGAACTTAGAAGCATGGCTAACTTGTATCATTCTAAAAACCAGTGTAAAACTTATATATATATATATATATATATATATATATATATTATATATATATATATAAATATATATATATTATATATATATATATATATATATATATATATATATATATATATATATATATATATATATATATATATATATATATATATATATATATATATATATATATATATATATATATATATATATATATTATTATTATATATATATATATATTATATAGATTATTTATATATATATATATATATTATATATATGTATTCTCATATATTATTTTTAGTATATGTTTTCTTAAAATTATTGTTACTATTATATTATTATTATATATATATTATTATTATACATATATATTTATTAATATATATATATATATATATATATTATTATTATTATTATTATATATATATATATATATATATTATTATTACATATATATATATATATATATATATATATATATATATATATATAACTAGTCCAGCAGTCCTTAACCACAAACAAATCAATGTCTCTGAAAATTTTCAACTTCTGCAGCGCTCGTGCTGGACCTCCTGGGGAAAAACATGGACCACAAGGACATGGAGGAGGAAGAGGACGTGTAGATATTAGTTTACGGTGTTTTAATTACAAAAATTAATAAATGTGTTTTTCTTCCTTATAAAAGCATGCTTTTATTATAGCAAATAAATTTAGCGAACAATGACCGGCCGGCGAAAAGTCGCAGGCGCAAAGGCGCATAGGCGCTAGGCGCATTGATGTGACAAAAATATAGGCGCACAGGCGCATAGGCGCTAGGCGCACTAGGTCCGGCGGCATAGGCGCATAAGCGCAGACACACAAAAAAAAATTATATGCGCGCCCAATATATATATATATATATATATATATATATATATATATATATATATATATATATATATATATATATATATATATATATATATATATATATATATATATATATATATATATATATCAGTGACGAACGGAGTAATGAATCGTGTTACAAAAACTGATAGATATATCGTAAAATTATTTTCATCCTTAAAGCTTAAATTTGGTAAAAACTGATGACCGTTAGACATCATTATTGAATAATGTTTTGTAAGACATATTAAAAGTTTCTTCGTAAAGTATATGTTTAAGTAAAGCACTGATTAAATGTTTGCTAAACAGTTATATAATAATAATACGATTAATAGTATATGCGTGTGTGTGCGCGCGTGTGGATGATAAATAACAAACAACTCAGGCCATAAATATAAATAGCAGTATATAATAATCACCTATCATCAGCTATTGAGAGCCATCTTTATGCCCTGACATACAGTGTGAAACTGAAAATGTTGTGGACTTTGTACATTTACCTCTTATCTAATGTTAATTTGTCGTCCTTGACTGGGATTGGTTGTAATGAACCAATCATAGCCTCTTATGCTGTGACGTTATCTATTGAGACGATATAAGAACAAGGGATTTGTTGTTTGAATGTTTAGTTTTAATATAAGTTCTGTGTGTGAACATGCGCTTTCAAAGTTAAGGTATAATACCTCCAAATATGCGTATGTTGTAACAAAGATATATTATTATTATTATTATTATTATATTATTATTATTATTATTATTATATTATTATTATTATATTATTATTATTATATATATATTTTTTTTCTTTTCTTTTTTAAATATATTATTTAGATTTATATATATTTAAATTATTACATATTTGTGAATATTTATTATTATTATTATTATTATTATTATTATTATTATTATTATTATTATTATTTATTATTATTATTATTATTATTATTATTATTATTAGTATTTCTTTTATATAAAGAATAAATTTTTCTACCTGTTACTATTATTCTTTTTCTTAAAGAATGAATATAAATTATTATTATTATTACATACATATATATATGCAGACAGGTAACACTTAACGCGTAACGCTCTTAACCTAACATCCTAAAGGGTAAGGGTTCAAACCCACTTAGGGACTTTTGAAAAATACAAATAAATGCACGATTTAAGTGCCAAATGTCTGTATACCTATTTAGCTCCCGAATAAAATTTACCCAAGTGTTACCTCTGACCCGAGTGTGGGCGGGGAGATCTGTCTGGAGGTTAGATGTCAACGACATGCCTTCACTCCTCTTGGGAAGCAAAGCTTTCAGTGGAACCTGGCAGATTTCCTTTTAGCTCATCGTGGTTAAGGGGTAACACTCTTGGCTTAACATCCTAAAGGGTAAGGGTTCAAACCCACTTAGGGACTTTTGAAAAATAAAAATAAATGATTTATGAAAAATATATATATATATATATATATATATATATATATATATATATATATATATATATATATATATATATATATATATATATATATATATATATATATTTATGAAGCGGCGCAATGAAGCAAACGCGAAAGTTATTTCACGATAAATGCGAAAACGGTTAAACACCCAAATCCTGATCCGAACGAAGCAGTACAAC
>JABUQX010044027.1:0-7500 GCA_015478945.1 Trachelipus rathkii
TATATATATATATATAGAAAATTATATATATATATTAATTGAGGTTGTAGGGAAGATTATGCTGGTATTTTGGTCGAAAGAGTGCGGTCGAGTGACTGAAAGGACTGATTGGTGAAGACAAGGGGCGTTTAGGAGTGGTAGAGGATGTGTGGATGCAAATCTTTACTTGAAACAAATGATTGAAGAAATGAGAGAGAAGAAGAATTAAATTGGTATTTAGGTTTTTTATGGATTTGCAGCAGGCGTATGATAGGGTTTTAATAGGGAAGCTCTATGGAGGTGTTAATGGATATATGGTGTTGGTGGTAGGCTTCTGAAATGGGAAATAAAAGTAGTATGAGGATAGTGGAGGCGTGGGTGGTGAGAATTAATGGCGTCAAAGGTGATTGGTTTAGTATTAATTCGGAGTGAGACGGGTTGTGTTATGTCTCCTTGGTTTATTAATTTGTATATGGATGGGGTTATGAAGAATTAGAGGTGTGGGGGGGGGGGGGGGGGGGGGTGGCAGGAAATGGTGTTAGATGATGGAGAATGGAAGAGACTGAGTGGAGTGTGCCCTATCTATTATATGCGGATGGATTTGGTTTGTGTGGTGAATCTGTGAAGAGAGTTTGAGAAGATTTGGTTAGAGAAGATTTGACAGGGTATGTAAAAGGAGGGTCTTGAAAGAAACGTAGATAAGAGTAAGGTATGGTTGTGAGTGAGAACAGTGCCTCTCAGTGTGAAGTTATGTTTAGATGGCGAGCAGCTGGAAACAAGTGTCTGAGTTTAAATATTTGGGGTAATGTGTTGGATGAGAAGGGAACGGAAAATGATGCCGAGTGTAGTAGGATAAGTTGTTGAATTATGGTAGGAAGGCTGGATCTGGTGCAATTTTAAAATCGTTGGTGAATGTAAAGGGACTAAGTCTTGAGTGTGCTAGGGTTTTAAATGAGGGTATGTTGTTAACCTGTGTTAGGGACGCGACCCGGGGCGGGAATTTTTGCCGGGGCCGGCCGGGGCCGGGTTTGCTCTAATTTTAGCCGGGGCCGGGGTCCGGGGCCGGGGCCGGGGGCCCGGGGTTAGCTAAAATTAGAAATGTAAGTCAAAACACTGTAAGTCTTAAAACTTAGGATGAAAATTAAATTAATTTTTAATTATTACATAATTTAAATTATTAAAAAGGAATACATTATATTAATTCAATTAAATAAATATTTTCGAAAGGAATTTTTTAGAAAATATTGATAAACAAGAAGAAATAGTTGTATTAAATTATATATATATATTATATTATATATATAATATATATATATATATGATATATATATATATATATATATAAAATAGTATTATCTATATATATAATATATATATATATATAATATAATATAAATATATATATATATATATATATATATATATATAATATATATATATATTTAATAATTATATATATAATATATAATATATTATAATATATATATATATATTATATATATATTATATATATATATAAATATAATATAATATATATATATATATATATATATATTATATATATATAATATATATATATATATATTATATTATATTATATATATATATATATATCTATATCTATAATTATATATATATATTTTTTTTTTTTCTTACGAACTAGCTTTTGTCGTAGTGATCATATTTACTTTTAGGAGAGGAAGCCCCTTGGGATTCTTTTTTGTAATTATGCTTTACTGTCATCTTCATTTTATTACTAAATTTTTGCTATTTTCTTTCAATGGTGTTGTTAAATAATTGATCTTTTTAGAATATTCATTTTGTGATAAATTCTTATCTTACTTCACTGGGATGCCTATTGTAGTTGTTACTATTATAAAAATGCAAAAGGATTCCATGATTTTGCGATGGTTCTTGTGATTGATATTTCTGATCATCCTTTATATTGTTGATATATGATAGCGTGGCCTGTGTTACGCCTATGACTTGTTAATGCTGAATTTATGCTGTCCTTGTGCAGGTCTCTGTATGTATGATTTTTTCTTCTTTTGCAATCTTGGTTTCACTATATATGTTTTAATTGCAGTATTGCAGGGGAGTGATATATACAGTTGGGAGACTTTACCTTTTCGTTTTGGGGGTTTGGAGAATGTTTTTTACTGTGAGAGTAACTCTATGAAAAGTGCTTTCAAATTTTTTTGGTATATTTTATTTTAACGAGTATAATGGTAATTGCGGAATTGGTAAAAAGGAGGTGTTGCTAATTTTCGGGGGAAAGGTGCTATGACCTTTGACATGCCTTTTCATATATTAAAACAGCTCATTACTCTCTTATTACAACATAACTTCTTTCATGTTTAATGGCAAATATTATCACAAACTTTCGGCTGAGTATGGTGATCCCACATGTTACATACTCAGTAACATATATCTGGAACTAACAGAATTTTTCATATTTTTACCCCACCCTTTATTAAACAATAGTTTTTGGATTAGATATGTAGATGACAATTTTTTTGTCCTCCTCCGCACAACACCATAACCTATGATGTTCCCTAAACTATATTAACTCTCTTACCTTCATTTTTCAGTATACGGATAGAAATGCTTCCAACAATCTATTCCCCTTCCTCGATACCTTAATCACAAGGAATAACAATCACTTGCAATTTACTATATATAGAAAACCAACATTCGCACCGAACTATATACATTGGCTATCTAATCTTCCCAAACACAAATTAGCTGTTCTGTCATCTCTATTTCTCCGTGCTTTCGTATATGCTCTCCTCCTCCTTCTAGCACAAGAAACTAAATACATCCACCATTACTTCCAAATCACTTTACTATCCTGAGTTCTTCATCTCACAAAAGCATTTAACAAAGCCAAAAAGAGGTACTATAGCACCTTTCCCCCCGAAATAACAACACCTCCTTTTTACCAATTCCTCAGTTACCATTATATTCGTTAAGACAAATATTATTAGCAAAAAATATTACCCTCATTCCATCAAATAACATCACCTTAAAAACATTCTCAAAACCCCAAAACGAAAAGAAAATCTCCCCCAAAGCTGTATATATCACATCCCCTGCAATACTTGCAATAAAACATATATAGGTGAAACCATAGATTTGCAAAGAAAAAAATCAACATACAGATGACCTGCACAAGGACAGCATAAATTCAGCTTTAACTAGTCATAGGCGTAACACAGGCCCCTCTATCAATATCAACAATATAAAGATGATCAGAAATATCAATCACACAAACCATCGCAAAATCATGGAATCCTTTTGCATTTATAATGGTAACAACTACAATAAGCCCGGTGAAGTTAAGATAGATTTTTATACAAAATGAATATCTGAAAACATAAAATATTTCAACAACACCATGAAGAAATTAGCAGACCAACTGAAACACACTTGACTGTGAAGGTCCAGAAAGAATCCAGGTTCTTAGCCTGAAGAGGTCTCGCGTGTCGGGACGAAAAAATTAGCTTTCCTTTTTAAAATTTTTATTTCATTATAAAAAGTGTCTTAACAATGTTTTTTTAATTTGTGTCCATTTAGTAATAAAATAAGTGACAGTAAAGCATAATACTAAAAAAGAATCCAAGGGCTTCCTCTCTAAAGTAAATATATCACTATATATATCTCTCTAATATATATATATATTATATATATATATTATATATATATATATATATATATAATAGTATATATATTATATATATTAATTCAATTAAATTAATATAATTTTGAAAAGAGATTTCTTAAAATATTTGATTTTTCTTGAAGATATTTAACTTTAAATAAATAAATACATTAATATTTTAACATTATATTTATTTCCTTTTCGGAATTCGTTACATCTTATCAAATCTACAAATATTATTATGTTAAAAACTCGAAATTATCATTTGGCCCAATTTTAAATTTTGATATATTCATAGTTTATATACCTCATAAAATTAATTGATTATTTAGGTTATTGTTTAATATCATATTTATAATACTATAGGAGTATGGAATTAATAATATATTTTATTTGTTTGATTTAACTCTCTATTATTTATTGTAAATTTACAGTTAACCCCGGCAGAAAACCCCGGTTTTTCCCGGGGCCGGGGCCGGGGCGGGGCCGGGGCCGGGTCGCTAAAAATGGCGGGTTGGCCGTGGTTGGCGGGGCCGGGGCCCGGGGTCCCGTCGGTTCCTACTGTGTTTATTGTATAGTAGTGAGACTATGGTCTGGAATAAGAAGTCTCTGATCTAAAGTTCAAATGTGTTCAGGACAATCTAGGGGTGGTGCTAGGCTGTGAGACGAAATTGGATACAGTGAGGATGAACTTCTTAGAGAGTGGTGTGGTGTGAAAATGGGTAAATGAGAGAATAATGAAAGTATGTTTGAGATGGTTTGGTCATATGGAAAGGAAAGATGATAGTCGGTTGGTTATAGCGCTGTATAGTGCGAGTGTGTTAGGAACCGACCGGCTTTGGAAGACGAAGAAAAAGTGGATTGAGTTCGTAACGAATGTTTGAAGGAGAGAAATGTGCAGTTTGGGAGAGGCGAAAAGCAAGGGTGTATAACAGGATGAATGGCGGGGGATTGGAGGGGGTAATGGGTTGTGACCCACCTGGGCCAGGGAATGAACCTTACATTGACGATCTACCATAGTGAGAGTCACATCCTTCCATGAAGTTTAGGGTGGATTTCTGAGCTGCGATGAGTTCCACTAATTAATGACTGAGGGGTGCGGTAAGGCTGGGTCTTCTTTGCGACTTATGTCATGTTCTTCTACTGATTTTCTTTTCCGATGCTCTTCACGCACCTTCCTCCATTGTTGGGACAAATATAAGGAAGATAAGCAAGAAAGATTAATAATAATAATAATAATAATAATTAATAATAATAATAATAATTAATTAATATAATAATATAATGAATAAATTAATAATAATAATAATAATACCTTAATATCAACACTCCATTTAGCATCTTCTGAGAGTAAAATGGCCACGAGCTGCAAGTTTCGCCAAACGACTTTCTTGGCTATTTTCAAAAGATACAATTTCTGTATATATATACTATATAAATATATTATATATATATATATATATATATATATATATATATATATAATATATATAGTATATATATATATAATATTATATATATATATATTATATATATATATATATATATTATATATTTATATATATATATATATATAATCATCATCTACGTCCTTTACCAAAATTGGGAGTGAGGTGTGCAACACACACCGGAAACAGAAAAGCAGTAGATGAACATGACGTAAGTCGAAAGGAAAGCCTCTCCCTACCATCCCCTTAAGTTAGAGGTCAGCTCATCACAAAAAAAATCTAAGCAAGGGCTTCACGTGGTATCCCGTCAATTTTATGTTAATTCCTTGTGCCAGAGGTCACACAATCACAACCCCCTCACAAAACCCAGCCACTCCTTTTATGTACTTTTCTTGCAATCTCTGCCAAACTCGCATACATTTACTGATTCAATACACCTTTTCTTCGGTCTCCCAACTGGTCGATTCCCAGCACACTCACCACTATACATCCTCTTAACCAACCGACTATCATCCATCCTTTTAAAAAGTCCAAACCATCTTAATAATTCACTCTTGTTTATTCTGTCAATTACGCCCTTCTTCACACCACACAACTCCCCAAAACGTTCAATCATCATTTTATCAATTCTTCTCACAATTATGACTATCAATTAGGGTTATATCTTCATCATCACTATTCATCACTGGTTTATAATTCGGAATGTCAAACCATTTCTCAAAATTTGAATTGCTTCCAGATGACTTCATTTTTTTTGGCTTTCGATTCCAATGTTACTAACAGAATAATAATGAATAATAATAATATAATAATGAATAAAATATAATAATAATCATTAAATAATATAATCTCGATAATATAATAATAAACTAAGAATAATCATAATAATCATAATAATAATAATTTTTTATTTAAATAAAAGAATTTTTATTCTAAAAAAATTTTATATTATTTTTTGTGAAGAGTGGGGGTGGGAGGGTGGGTAGTTGTTATAATATGGAAAAATACTACAACCTGAAACATCTGTTGTCCATATTAATTTATTTAATTGTTTTAACTATTATAAAAATAATTCATTCCAAGCAAATTTTTTAGTAAGTAATTTTAAAATAGAAAAAAATGTATTTTACAAATTTGTACTTACCTTATATTCTTTTGGTAAAAGCTGTCATATATTTTTGTCAAGAGCTGACTTTTCAAAGATTTATTTAATAATTGCTGAAGAGAATTTTCATGAATGTGAGGCAACTGATATGTAGTGTACACATTATTTGACTGATTTTCAATGAAAACTACTTTCTCAGAAATCCGACACGGAATACTTTTAACACATCCATCATTTGACGTCATTGCATTCTGACGCTCTAATGTTTCACTGCATGCTACATCATTTTTTATTACTTCATTATTTTTTTCAGGATCACAAACTCTTTTTGAATTACAATATGAAGCATCGTCATCCACTGATCCATGATCTAAATTGGCACTATGAAGCAAAGAATTGTTTTTTTCTTCTTCATTTTTCAAATATTTTTCATTATTTTCATTATTATTCAAAGATATACTGTTATAATCAGTCATAGAAACTTGTAGATTTATACTTGATTCATTTTTTTTTCTGTTCCTTTTATTACTAAGTAGGCAATTGAATGTAAAGTTTCTCTCATAACTATGTTCAATATTTAAATTGTTTAACAATTTAAGAAAGTTCTGATGTGTGAAATGGCATTTCGGACAGTTGAAGAGAAACATTTTAAAATATTTATCATGTAGAGTAAAACATTTTCATGATTGCTATTAAAAACCAAAATTATTCTTGTACAAGATGCCAAGGTGAATGCAAAGAATTGTGTAAGTACCCAAAGTATATTTAAAACAATTTAATTTGAATCTAAAATTTTACAAATCTGAAAAAAAAAATATTATATATTAAAAATAAATATATATAAAATATAAAAAAAAAAAATATAATATATATATATAAATATATATATATATATATATATATATATATATATATATATATATATATATATAGGTACAAAATGTGTGTTCGTGTGTGCATGTACTTATAAATAGGCAAATCATATGCAGTTTTTCAACCCCCTGGTATTTTAAAAAATGTTACATATCACTTATAAATCAAATACAGAGCCTTTGCAGTACTACTACTACTACCTTCCTTTAGAATTCCACTATCTAGACCATCAGGAGGTTTATCTATGTCATTGTGGTCTAGTAAAGGTTTAATTTCTTTCAACTGAATTTCCAATTCTGTAAGCTTGCTTATTACAAGCCTACTCAAACTATTAGTCTATAATATTATCCAATCTTTCCTCAGTAAACACTGATGCAAAATAAGCATTGAAAATATTAACCAATACCATATCTGAACCTGTAGGTTTTATCTTA
>JABUQX010044027.1:12500-15000 GCA_015478945.1 Trachelipus rathkii
GCGAGGCCCTTATAAGGTGCGGGGCCCAGGGCGATTGGCCTGGTTGCCCTGCCTGGAGTCCACCCATATATATATATATTATATATCTAAATATAATATAATATTATATATATATATATATATTATATTATATATATATATATATATATATCTATATAATATATATATATTATATATATATATATAATTATAATATATTATATAAGCGGACGGAGTGCATGGCAGGTCGCGGGTTCTAATCCTATTTCGGATCCTAGGTAGAAATTACCTAGAGAAGTTTCCCCTCTTGGAATAGGGCTTATGCCGTGAGGTGTGAACTTTTATTTAAAAAAAAAAAATATATATATATATATATATTAATATATAGTTAATGTATGTAAATATATAATATATATATATATAATAATAAATATATATATATATATATATATACTATAATATATAATATATATTATAATATCATACTATATTATATATATATATATATATATATATATATATACTATATATATATATATATTATATACTATATATATATATTATATATATATATATATTATATATATACTATCATTATATATATATATATAAAATATATATATATATATATATATATATATATAGGTCAGCATCCCGAAAAGTTCAGGCATGTAACTTGAAAACTATGACACTTACACGAAAATAAATATCATTTTATTAATCAGGAGACATTTTTACCGCGAAAATTAAAAAAAAAAAAAAAAAAATAACGCTTTTTAAAAAATTAAAATTGTTAAAAATGTTGAAAATATTACAGTTTTTTGACAACTCGAAGATGCGCTTACTCCGACTGAGACGCAAAGGTTCAAATGTTGGAATTTTTTTTTAAATGGGGCGAATACCCCGGTAAACGAAGCGATGGATAGAGTCGGGGTTTTTCTCGCCCTACCGGGGGACTTCCTCCCCCTCTGTCCCCCGTCGGCCTCGAAACCCCCTAAAAGATATAAAAAGAAAAAAATAATATTTCTCCAGAAAATTGACCAAAAAGTAAACTTGCAATTTTGTCTCTCGAACTAAGTTGGCTGGCTGTAACTTTTTTTTCCTAAAGAGACCGACAAATAATTTTTCTTTCATTTTTCATTACTATTTTTCTAGAGTCTATGCTGTGATTTTCATCAAAATCTGTTTAGAGGCACTTATTGTAAATAATTACCTATATATATATATATATATATATATATATATATATATATATATATATATATATATAATATATATATATTTATTTCAGAAATATATAATATATATATATATATATATATATATTATATATATATATACTATATAATATATATAATATATATATATATATCCTAAGTTTTACTGACCAAGAGATATTAAGTTAGGTATGGCTGTAAGCTGTTACTAATTGCAGAATTTTCTTGGTCATTGCCACAAAAAATTATTTGTGGAAAATGATATTAACCCTATAGACTTGAAGTAAGGGAAAACAAACTAAATGCTTTTAAAATTATGGCATGTATACTATGTAAGTTATTGACAAGCCCTAGGGTGCTTTGTGGATTTGCATGAGCATGTTTGGTGATTGATTCTATTAGCTTGACATTGGACAATCTTGATAGGCCCAAGTGGCTTCTTACTGTCTGTTTATTTTTATTGTTCTAATGGCACAACATTGTAAAACAACTACATAATGAATAAACTTGGGCGAGATAAACAAATTCGTAAAAATATTTTGGTGCAGAAATAATGAAACACAAAGTATGCGAGTATATTGCCATTATAAGGCCTATTTTTTCCAAAATATATATTTTTTATTTATTATACTGTATGAAACACAGTTAACACGTCTGAAACAGTTGAATATGTGGTAATAGTCTATTTTCACTATTTTTATAAAGACATTTACACCAGAATATACAAGATTAAATAATTTACATGTAAGAAAGATGGCAGCTACGGCGCAACAATACACACTTGTATATAAAGACGAATCATGGCATCCATTTTTGATACAAATTAAATGAAAACCTGCGTTTTGGAGGCCTTGTATATAAATTCAATTGTTGGGTCGCAAATCAGTAATTCGTACGCGATATGAAGTAGTTCCATTTGTTTACAGTTATGTATTAATTTAAATTCATGAGCCTGATTTAAAGATTAAAATTTAATTTAAAAGTTTTAATTATCAATTTATTTACGTTTTTTTCGAAATAATATCATGGCAAATCAAATATATTTGCTATTTACATTGATTGAATGATACTTTGATTGATCGAATTTTAGTTTACGATTGATTTTTTTTTCTCTGTGTATGATAGGATTAATAGGAAAGTTCTATGACAGGTTTTAGTGACAAATGGTTTTGTGGTAGTCTTATGAATGGAATCAAAAGTATGTTTGATGATAGTGAAGCATGTGTAAGAATAAATGGCCTTGAAAGTGATTGATTTAATATTAATAGAGGAGTAAGGCAGGGATGTGTAACGACTCCTTCATA
>JABUQX010044027.1:27500-30000 GCA_015478945.1 Trachelipus rathkii
TATATATATCATATATATATTATTAATCAATTAAATAAATAATTTTTAAAAGAAGAAATTTCGGAAAATATTTGATTTTCTGCAGATATTTACTTTATAATAAATAAAAATACATTAAATATTTTTAACAATTATATTTCATTTCCTTTCCGATTCGTTTGATACATATCAATTTCGATTTTTTGTTAAAACTCGGAAAAAATATAAAGTTTTGCCTCAATTTTGAATTTGAAAAAATCATAGTAAAATACATAAAAAAAATTTGATTATATTTAGGTATGTTTATATATTTTGCAATCAATTTATAACAAAGGAGTAATGGGATTAAAATATATTTTTTTAATTTTTGTTGATTTAACCCTCTATTATTTAGTGTAAATTTACAGTTAACCCCGGTAAAAAAACCCGGTTTTTCCTGTTTTTTGGGGCCGGGGCGGGTCCGCTAAAAAATGGCCGGGGGGGGGGGTTTTGGGGGGGGGGGGCCCCCCCCCCCAGGGCCGGGGCCCGTCGTTTCCTATATATATAATATAGTATATATATATATATAATATATATATATATATTATATATATATAAATATATCATATATATATATATATATATATATTATATATAATATATAATATATAATATATATTATATATATAGATATATATATATATATAATATATATTACAACTAATTTAATTGATAATCTCCCTAATCCTTTAAAATTGGCTTTGTCTTTGGAGGACAAACTAAATAGAAATCTTCGTAAATTGCTGAAATTGAACAAAATTGATAAATCAGTTTATGACGAACTCTACTCAAGAGGCTCTTCCCCCGGAATTTTATATGGCCTACCTAAAGTCCATAAACCTAACACTCCAATCCGCCCCATCCTTGCAGCTTACAACACACACAATTATAAACTAGCAAAGTTTTTAGTACCCCTCCTATCCCCCTTAGCCTCTAATTCTTACTCCATACGTAACTCTTATACTTTTAAAAACTGGTTATTTTCTATCAATAATTTGCATACTTTTTATATGACAAGCTTCGACATAGAATCCCTTTACACCAACATTCCTACTTACGATGTCATCGACATTATTATTAACAATAACCAATGACATTTTTAACAATTTCACAAAATTGGAGTTCAAAAATCTTCTTCTTCTAGCCACCACTGACACTTTTTTCTTTTTCAACAATAATTTATATTCTCAATCAAATTCATTAGCTATGGGTTCACCTCTCAGTGCTACTTTAGCAAATATTTATTTAAATCATTTCGAAACAATATGGCTTAACCAATGTCCCGACCACTTCAAACCTACTCATTATAAAAGGTATATGGATGATACTTTCTTACTATTTAATAACAAATCCAATGTTTCATTATTTTTTTACTATATCAACTCCCAACTTACTAACATCAATTTCACAAGAGAAGATGAACAAAACAATACATTACCTTTTCTCGATTTACTTATAAAAAAAACCGCCACGGACTTTACAACTGAAATTTACAGAAAAAAGACTTTTACTGGACTGGGAATGAACTTTTTCAGCCACACCCCTTTACTCTTTAAATGTAATAGTATTAGATCCCTTCTACACAGAGCTTACCATTTATCCTCATCTTATTCTCTAATGCATATTGAATACGAATTTCTCCTCAAATACTTTACTACCAATTATTTTCCTTCTTCACTGATACACAAATACATAGGTATTTTTATGACATCCAATTTCGAAAATTAACCTATTTATGATACTGTAAAAAAAGAAAGATATTTTTATAAAACTTCCTTATTATGACCCTATTTATTTAAAACTTAAAAAAGATTTGACACGAATATTTCTTGATCATGTCCCACAACTTAACATTAACCTTATTTTTACATCTTCTTTTAGTATATCTTCTCTCTTGAATCACAAAGATAAGATTCCCGATGCTCTTAAGTCTGCTATTGTTTATAAATTTAATTGTGATGTCTGCACAGACTTCTATATTGGCAGTTCCTTACGTCAATTTTCAGTACGAATTAATGAGCACCGCGGAATATCGTCTCGTACCAACAATTTTTTCACTACTCCTTCAAACTCTGCTATTAGAGATCACTGTTTTACTAATAATCATCCTCTTTCTTCTTCTAACTTCTCTATACTGGCACAAATCCCCGAACCAACCAAGTTACATATTTCTGAATCATTATTTATTCATCACTTAAAACCCAGTCTCAATAACGACAGCGGTCCCTATAACTTACAACTTTTATGAAGCCTTCTGTTAAATTCAAGAATATTACCAATCGTTACCTAGTAAGTTTATAAATTGATATTAATTTCGCAGCATTATCTTAAATTACCTGTTGCTGTTGTGAAAATTACGTAAATTTTAATTTTAACTTAAGAATGATATTTGATTTAGTTTGAGTGACTTTATTGACATTATGTAATTTCATATCATTGAATAATTTATATTTATCATCTATTTAGTTATTTAATATATGAT